>OY787674.1:27875431-28158960 GCA_963678985.1 Spisula subtruncata
TTTACATGTACAATGTACATGTAGACCAAAGGGATGATCTTCAGACAGTAATTGTTTGTAAAATGCTGCAAAATACATCATTTGAAACAATAATTATTACTGTAAATACAGTTTAGAAAGAAGGCAGTAAGATATCTTGCATGCTTTTCATAACATTCAATATTGAATTTTTTCTTACCAAATCATCTGTTCATGGTAGTACATTGTGCAAAATGTTGCCTTCCAGCTTTTTAGAGTTCATAGGGTTCTTTTGAGCCAATGTTCACTGAAATAGATCAATATGCATGTATTTTAATAATTGTTTTCAGCAAATTTATGTAATAATTTAAGTGTTTTTTTAAATAATCAATATGTATTTCAGGAATAAGAATGGCATACTTAACATACTTAACATAGCACATTGTACAACAAACAACTGTTTAAGATACATCCTGCCTGAATACTTTTAATGATTTTATAATTTCCAATTTATCATCATTCAATGTATAACTTTACACTTCCAGTATAGCTAGGCTTCAGCATAAGATATGATATAATACAGTGTATACAAATAATAATGTACACATATTTTAACCTATGTGTTGAACAATAATAATCCATGTTACATACCAGCTAGTTTATCCATCTCAAAATAGTTCTGGCAATCAACTTCCAACAAGAATGTTCTGTCACAATATCACAATAGAAAGTACATGTATTAAAACTGAACATTTATTATTGGAATATAAAACATCCAAAATTAATGTCAGTAGTATGCATAAAATGCACCACAGTTTGTGTAGCTGACACACATGTATAATGAACACCATATGGACAGTATAGTAGAATGAACTCCAGGTTGAGGAGAATATTCAAACTAGCCAATCACAGGATGATTGAGATAATGATAAGAGGCTCAATTGGTCAAGGTGCTAATTTGAGTAATTAGAAACATACACCATTACTGTGTAAGATGTGTAAATATCATTATATCTGTGGTCAAATGTTGTAGCAGTCAGAATTTAACAAGTTCAAAATGATGATGTATATCTTTATAAATTAAATCAGTCTCCATGGCTCCCTCTAATTAACACATTTAAACATATATTCTATTTTTATTATACTTTTAATTTGTTCATATATGTCTGAAAATACTGTGCAATATAATGCAGCATATATGAACACATACATTAAAACTAACACTTCAATATAGTATAAATGAGGTGGTCTTAATAATAAGGAGATTTTTATCCAAGGGTGGAGTGTATCTGGGGGGTTGTACTCTGCTACAATGTTTGAAAGAATTAGAATGGTGTAGATCAATATCAACTCTGAAGAGAATCTTTACAAATTCAAATGGAATACAATTTAATACAACAATTTAAAATGGAAAATGAGGTTGAATGTTTATACTATATATAAGTTTTATGTACAATGAACATAAGTTTTGCGCACTTTAAAGCCCGGTGCAAGTCCCGGACATCCCAGTGGAGGAAAGCCGGTATACAGTGATAATCCAGAATGTTTTTCGAACAAAAAGGAATTGTATTTTTACATTCCCAATGTAACTCCGGTGTACCCTGATCTGACAGAATATATGAGTCAGTTTCGGTTTCCGTAGAGGCCTGAAAAAGCCTGGTTTGGTCCCGGTTGATGCTGGTGGTTGTCCGGTTATCGCCCAATTATACCATGGTTGTGTCAGGTGACATGCCAGTGTTACCCTGAAGTCAAGGTAGACATAAGGTAGAGATCCGGCAGTGTTCAGGAAAAGGCAGGTGGAGTCCCAGTAATCCCTGGATTAAGACAAGTTCTCAATAGCATTCCCCGGTGACTCCGGGTTATATTTAACATTTTTAAAAAATACGGGGTTGTTACCCTGTGCACCACGGTTTATTCCGGTTTGCCCCGGATGTTAACTGTCTCCCGGTTAGTCACGGTTTGCCCCGGATTGAAAACTGGGATGTTAAACGGGGACAGTTAGACTGAGAATGGGACTTAAAGATTAGTAAGTGTAATGAATCCCTAATAAATTATATTGGAAATGTTTCTATTTGTAACAAATCAGTCACAAATCAGGAATTATGAAAGTAGAGTCAACCAATCAGCTACAAATAACAACCAGGAAAACACTATAGGTAATGAATCGCGAATAAATCATGATTTGGAAATGAAATTTTGTTATGAATTGTAGTATAACTTTTGAAGGCGGTTTAATGGGAAAACCGATTTACGCGCGATTAATTAAATGAATCACTGGCAAATCATAGTAATAAATCGGGAAAAACCTGATTTTGGTGCGATTTATGTGTGATTTGTGTATGATTTGTTTAAAAAACATATTTTTTTATTTGGGTTAACTTCTGGCAATAACATAGTATCCACTAAAAGTTTATGGCAAACCTCTGGCAAACTATTTTCAGAATATAAGTTTGCGGTGAACTTCTGGCAATAACGTAGTATCTATTTAAAGTTTCCGGTAAACCTCCGGCAAACTTTTTTCAGAATATAAGTTTGCGGTGAACTTCTGGCAATAACGTAGTATCTATTTAAAGTTTCCGGTAAACCTCCGGCAAACTTTTTTCAGAATATAAGTTTGCGGTGAACTTCTGGCATCGATACTTTTAGCGAACATTCATATCAAAGAAAGTTTCTGGCAAACTTTTGGTGAACTGGCATTCATTCTGGCAAATTTGCGGTAACTTCGCCAGAAGTTTGCCGGAAGTTCACCGCTACCGGCGAAGTCCTGCGAACAATGACTCTGACTTTGCGGCGAACTGATCAGTTTGCGGTAAATTTGCCGCAACTTTGCGGTAAGTTTGCGGCAAACTTTCTATTTCCGTAAGGGAAGTTAGTGATAGTAAATCACTGCGTGGGTAGCCTTGAACCTCATGCAGCCGGTGTATCAAACGAAATTGACAAAATAAATATAAATCACTAACTCCTCGACACATATTTTGTTGGAAACTGCTAAAATGACCTTCAATCTTGAATAAAACTGCAAAATCACATCAAATGATCTTTGGAATCGGAAAAAATACATGTAAACAAACACCATGTAAAATTTCAGGAAAGGGAAATAACCCCATCTGTCCGGTGCAACAATAACTTTTTCCAAGTAAATTTGGTCCAGTTTGTTGACAAGTTGATTTTTTCCCGCCAAAAGTTGCACACGACCCTTTTTATCAATGCATGACGTCATAGCTGTCAAAATTATGTTTGATAAATAAACAAGCGAGCATTGAATACATGCATGTCAAACATTGCCGATTACATAAGGATTTACTCGTAGTGAAGGCATGGTGTAAGTTTTTGTTGTGATTTCATTCAGAAATTGGTCCATTTCGTATTCATTTATTTAATTTACTCGTCAGTTATTGTAAACAATCCTGCAGGCAATGTCACGAGAAAAAAATCTACAATTTCATGAGAAAATTACATACACCGGTACCGTGAATACACCGGCTTCATGGGGTTTCACTATATGTAATGCTTGAAGAGACTGTACATTTGACATACTGAAGATCCGGTGGTACTGTTCACGTGACCTTCCGTGGCTTACCTCCTCATACCAAACTTCTGGAAGAAGTTCTGTGATATCACATCATTATCATGAGTGTGTGTTCATATACCTATTCCAGACGTAGAATCATAGGCGTCGTGCGACGAAGAAATTCCTACGACAATGGTGAAAGGGGTTTTAGCCTTTTAGGTATCGACATTTTTCAGTTATATACCGTACACCGGATAGTAGTAGTTCACCTGACCAGTATTCCTAGACTGTATCTAAGCCAGTATACTGAGTAGTATTTATAACATGAACCGACTATTTCTCGAAAGTCGCATGAGGAGGAAACTCGACTTCAAGTTTCGTAAATTTTTCAGGACACGGAAAGACCTACCACAGCAACCGCGGCACAATGTTTAAGAGCCTGACCGTTTGTTTGACTCTAAATACTAAATACTATAGAAATATATGAATGATATGTTCCCAGATTTCAAGATTGTGACATAATTGTTCGAAATTTTTAGAGCTCGTGTTAAATATTAAGTATCAGTATGTTTATTAAGAGTAAATATACATTATGTATTCAGAATTTGACCCATGAAAAATCAATCACTCAAACCAATATGCAAATGTATTATATTAAAAAGTGACAAAAGATCAGCATGTTGGCGAGAAAGCTGGAATGGTTTAAAGTTTGTGTTCGTACAGTCATAGCGTTGGTTATCCAAGTACACCAAATATATATACATTTGTACATGATTTGAAATTAAAATTTCCCAACAAAATATCATAACAAACCGAACAGGGAACGGCAGCACTAAGCATAATTCAGCAGCACATGATATGATACATAAACAGTCAAAATCATGTCGCAACACAAGCACTGACAGACCCCAATTACCGACATTAAAAATAAAATAAAATGCATGGAAGTGAATACTACGAGAGGTGTTCAACTTATTTATGAACAAAACATGAACACCGATTGTGCAAAATTGAATGAAAATAATGGAAATATATTTTTTAAACCATGCGAGAAAATGTTTTAAGTTGAACATTTGATCATCATACATTGTGTATTTCATTTGGTTAAAGCTTAAAACAACAATTTAGTAGATGATGTTGTTTTTCCTGTTTTTAAGGCAAAATGGCCCTTTTATAAGCATCAAAAAGGTGTTGGTAAATTTTTATTTTGCATTTTTAATGAGAACATCAGTCATATTTGTCGTAAGACGCGTTATTAAAGTTCTGTTTTCAGTAATTGTGAAATGGCACTAAAAATTGAAAATTGCCCAACATTGCCTAAACCTACACTGTAAAGTTAAATTTGTTTTATGACATCTATGATGAAACCATTAGCAAAACGTGGAATAGTACCACAGATGGGAGTGTCCATAGAAACTATCAGTGGCATTATTTCGAAACAGTTTAATTCATAGTTCTGGGAAAATGCGAAGTTCCTACGATGAAAATCAAGAAAATCATGCCTCGCAGCCAAAAGTCTTGGAATCTAGAAATGCGAAATAAACAACATTATGTGGAAAAATTGTTTCATTATGGGGAAGCAATGCTGAATCTTAAAGAATGTTATGATAGATTATGGTATGCTATTTTAGAAAAGATCACAGGGATAGGGAGAAGTTCATGTTTGTCCAGCATTGTGTGTTCGCGGCCGTTTTCATGAAAAGGCATTGGGTTTGTTGTTATGGAAATTCGCACATCAAAATCAATATCAAATAGACGAAATTGAAGGCTGTGGTCTATGTACGAACTGTTTAAACTCAGGTTTTCAACAAATAAGTGTTACGTCTAGTTCCCAGTGACTGTTCCAAGAACATAGTGTTTCGTCTAGATTCAGCTTCAAGTCACCATATACAACGCCTAATAAAAAAACTTAAGAATATAACTTTGATATATATTATAACCAAACAGTGGATGTCGAAGTCTTCTCATGCTTTAACAATATAATCTACCATCTGGTTGATACTTAAACAACGATTAAAGAAGGAAATGTAAACGTAATTATTACGAGTTTCGGACCTTCAAAACGCAAATAACAACACCCTCTAGCCTAATGTTGATTGTGATTTAACCGTAACGTATTGGCAATTTACAATTATTATATATACTTCTTGATACACTACTTTATACAATATAAAAGTTTTTATTCAATTTCATTGTAAGAGTAACACAATATTGGTGTTCATTTTCTGTTCATAAATAAGTTGAACACCTCTCGTAGTACATGTAAAGTTGTACATAAACAAGTACCTACAAATACGACTCCGACATTTAGCCATATAAAGCGTACGTTTGTAGACTTAATCATTTGTTTGAAAGGATTTGTATATAGTGGTTTTAAAGGCATCACACTTCAATTTAAGTCCCGGGGAAAGCTGACTCTTGTTTAAAGGCCTGTTGCTGGGAAGGATCTGAAGTTGAAAATAACCAATTGCTCAAAATCCAATACCTTAACTATGATGTTATTGGTCAAATGCCGGAAATTATGGGCCAAGTACTAGTATGTACAGGTCAAAAGAACATATGTTTCACAATTCATTTGTCAAAAGTACTATGTTGTCTTTTAAGCATGATGGTGAGCTTTGTCCTGTAGACTGCAGTATCCAACATTTTGATTTAACTTTTGGTTTAACTTTCCGACGCTTGAATACTAGTTCATTTTTTTCTGAACGAACAGACGGGCAGACGGACAAGATTGAGTGGAAGTGAAATTCGATCTACTCAATGATAGGGGTAGTGCGAATCGTAAAATTGTTAGGCATTCCATATACTTTTGATAATTTAAATCGACCCAGAAATAGTAAACATTAGATGAGCATTATTATTGCTTCAACTCCTCAAAATTTCAACAAAAAGCGCCCACTTATTACCGAGAAAAGCATAAAAGATAATTCCGTAACGAGCAAATAGAGTCACGAGTTATTTCCCTTTTTCCACATAATAATAAATGACTGGAAGCGATAAATTATTATTGGTGATTAGAATATAATTTTGACACTATAGAGACATATTTACACCCACTTTCTTCTGACAAATTATGACAATTGATAGTGTTTTGTACATTTAGCTCATTTAATGCGATAGTGAGAAAAATATGCTAGTTATAGGGAATGCCTCTTTAACGTCAATTGGTGTTTCTTTTTTGTATCCACGTTTTATCTAAGACTAGTCAAGATTTTAAAGGCCTACATTCAATCTTGATTGAAGTTTTGTGTCATTTTGACACCGATATATCTGAAAACGGATTATAAAGTTAAGTCAGTGTAGGACCGATACTTTTATCTATTGAGTGGTCTACAAAAGAGATAAATACAAATACTGACAAAGTGAATTACCAAAGTGCTCGACTTATAATGAGATTATATGTTCAATAACATGTACTGAAATAGAGCGTTCACACGTTACATGCCAAACTGAATAATATACCGGCATTTCGACTCCTTTCTAAAAATAAACAAAGATTTAGTTAAATTTCCTACTCCATTTAATTCGTTGTTTCATTTTTTTTCGAATGTTCATAATTTTAAAACGATTGCAGGTAATTTCCACAATTAAACTTTTGTTAACTTGTCATTTAAAATGCAGGTGTATTTTAACGCATACAGATTTGATCATAAAAAAAGGTTTTTAATAGAAAAGATATTTTAATAATAACCACATTTCAATAAGTGTATTTTAATCCATGAGCTGTACGTAAAACCACATTGGGATGAACATCAAACGATACTGTGGTCAGACCTTTTTCTTAGTATTGTCTGAGGCCTTTATTCTGCCTCAAAATTGGTTCTCAAGTGCTGACAAAAAATCCCAATTGCTGAAAAAAATCCCAATTGAAAACAAATCCCAAAATCATGAAACCAAAATCATGAAAGCCAAGTATAGTGTTTCTTTAAGTTAAACCAATGAACTATTAACAAATTAACACGAATTAAATCATTGGTGTCAATAAATTGGAACAGTAAAGTTCATTCTATTTTCAATACCCCTATTCAATCATGGACCAAGTAAATCCTAAGTTTTACAATTTATTCGATTAGATTGCGTCCCAATTTCGAAAATTTAGCGACGCAAAATTCCCAAATTTGGCTGGGGCCTTTTCCCCAAAAAGAGCAGAAAAGGGTCTGGACTGGTACCATAAATGCTGTCATGTATGGCCCATTGTGATATTATAATTTGATAAATAGTAACATATGTCATGGACTGAATATGATCAAATAAGAAAGGCGACTTGGAAGTACATGTACTCACATACGGGCCCATAGGACCCCAAAGGGTACTTAAAACGCTTGTACAGTATTATAAGTAAAAATTAACTGCTCCTTCCAATAGGGTAACACTATAATAAACTAACTTGACTGTACCTTAACCATAACATCTCCTTTCTTTTTTTTCTTCTAGAATGGTGAAGAAGGTCGCAGTTATCACGGGAGCTAACCGGGGTATCGGGTTTGAGACAGCCAGACAATTGTTGAAGCAGTTTCGTGGTGACGTCATCATCACCGGAAGAAACACCGCAAAGGGTCAGCGAGCATGTCAGAATCTTAAGTCGGAAGGGCTTAGTCCTATCTGGCACGAAATCGATGTCACACAGTCAGCGAGCATGCGCATGTTCATCGAATTTATAAATGAAAATTATGGTGGAATAGACATACTTATAAATAACGCGGGGACCATTTTTCCAAAAGACTGTTCTTTGTCAACATTTCGACAGGCCGAACTCACGGTGAATACGAATTTTAAAGGAACATTAAGCATGTGTCGATACTTCTTCCCCATGCTTCGTCCTCATGCGCGTGTGATCATCATGTCAAGTGAGTTGGGAACACTTGGGAGCCTTGGCCAAAGGGCAAGAAATGAAGTCGATATTGAGAAAATAACTATGCACGCGCTAGATCATTTGGTGGACAAATATCTGACTGCAGTTAAGACTAAAGTTTGGTCAGAGCACGGATGGCCGGACCGAATCATGGTGGCTGTTAGTGTCTTCCAGAATATACTCGTGAAATGCCTGGCTAGGGATTTGAAAAACGATCCAAGACGCAATATTGTTGTGAACGCTTGTTGTCCTGGATGGACGGCCACTGATGATATGTCAACACATTTAGATTCCACTGGTTGTCTCGGTGGGATTCAAGCTCGTTCTCCCGAGGACGCTGCTCGTGACGTCATCGATCTAGCCCTCCTACCGTCTGGCACAAAATTGAATGGCGACGTTGTGTTCAAAGGGAATGCTATTGACATAAGTTAATACTAGCAAATTCATAGTACGGGCAATACGCTTTATCTTCAATGTATTACTTAAATTAGAAAGGACTTTTAGTGAGTAAAACCATACATATGCAATGGACATGTATACGTGGTTTTTCTTTACATATAACAAACAGTCCAGACGTCATAATTGATATCAACTAAGTAAAACATTGAGATGAACAGTGAAAGAAATGAGTTTGGTTGCAAACGCATGCTTGCATATTCCAAAGGATTCACATGGTAATATTCAACACAAACCTTTGACAATCAGCTCAATTTGTCTATCAATTCTAAAACCTTACGGTGTGGACTAATCGTATTGCTGGTCAGCGTTTGATAAGAGAACACTTATGTTCTGCATGATGCGTAGTAAAAATTTGCAGTAAATTGAAAAAATAATAGTTAAAATTCCTTGTGTGCTGTTTCTACATCTAAAAGTAAGGCCATACAAAATCGTTTCTTCGTTTAGCGTCCACCCTAAGCTCGAAAACCTATCTAGCTATCCTGAGACAAAAAAAAAACACTCGAAAAGAACAAGTCATAATTGCTCATGAATCCACTTCATTATATGGCTAACAAATATAGCATTCATGCATTGTCAATCATAATAGCTTACTTAGCTTACCGAAAACCTGTTTGTGTGAAACCTACTCCTGTGTAGGGGTTGGTGACATGATGCTTAAGTATGAAACTAATATCTTAATGGATTGTGAAGATATAAGAGCTTTAAAAAAATTGTTTTTTTTTCTTTCCTAAAACCTATCCGTCCTCGGACGCTAAACGAAGAAACGATTTGGTATGGCCTAAGCTGTTTGATCATAATGCCAATGACGTAACACAACTGGGAAACTGGTAAAATAACCGAGTCTGTTTTTCTCTCATTAATAAATTATGTTAAAATGTTATAACAATAAAAAATAATAATGAATAAAACACTCTTGAATCAACCTCTTGTACGACAATGTAATAATAATCTATTGATAGCTCAGTATCCGGCATGTGGATATGACCTTATATATCGATGACTTAGAATGAGCAAGTCGTAACTACTATTTACGACCTTATAAGACTCAAACATATTTGAAATCTAAATTACAAGGCGCTTCTTATGAGCCTATTTTCATGAAAATCGGAAATTGTCATGTTCACCAATCTGAAGTTGAAAGAGCCTGTTTTACCAAATGTAAAGAGTAAATATCAGACAGTTTTTCCGTGTTTTCTAAAAATATCGATTTTGTACTTACGACCTTCTCATTCTAAGCCAGCGATATGGTCCTTTCCATACAACCCGACAACCCAGCAGCATGAACGTAGCATGTATTTAGCGTTAGCGACAAGAACCATATTTATTTTCATTGACAACAAAATTCGGTCTGCCAGATGACCGACAATGGGTTTGTGTGCAAGTATGCACATGTCAATATTGCATCTGTATAAAATGTATAACCTTTTTACATACAATACAACTGGATGTTGGATACATGTATAAAAGAAAGCAAAGTCGCGGGAACATTCTTGTATGTTTTTTTCCGGACTCGATTATGGTCTTCGTCTTGGTAGAAGCACCGACTTTCAGCACAGCAGTGTTGACAAGGATATAACACCTGGGTAGATATACCGACTTCCTTCGCAACACTTGGGTGACGGGTGAAATTGTATATGTACGGTTTTAAAATATTGTTTTAGTTCCAGTGGTCAACAGTGTTTCAGTCAAATAGAGCGGGTTATTCGTAACAGAATCATAACATGGGGACAGCGCAAAAAAACTTGCCTGGAACTACCTTATATGGCTGGCTTAGAATGAAAAGGTCGTTAGTACTTACGATCTTATACTACTGGTATATATTTAAAATCAGCATCACAAGGTGGTTCTTATGTGCCTATTTTCATGAAAATCGGAACTTTCATGTTGACCAAACTGAAGTTGAAACAGCTTGTTTTACCATAAGTAAATAGTTATGTTCTGACAGTGTTTTCTTGTTTTCTCAAAATATCGATTGTGTACTTACGACCTTCTCATTCTAATACAGCGATATGCTGAGCACCATGCAAGAGAGCTTATCCAGTACCATTTTAATGTATTTAGTATGTCGCAATCTTGGCCTGTGATCAAACCCGCAACCTCCCGTTCCCGATATGAACGTCCTTACCACTCAGGTACCGAGTACAAAATGTACATGTATGATATGTATTGACACCGGTATCAAGCTATACGCACATCACCAGAGTGTTTCAAAGACATTTCTCCAGTTCACCATAAAGTGGCACTAACGCATGCATGTTCAAATCGACAAGCACCAATAATAACGTACACTAGTTCAAAACAGGTTGGTACTTAAATTTGCCCTATTTCTCAACAAATTTCATTTAGATCGACATTGTCGTCATATATAAGAATAAGCACATCAGCGATGGTGACAGCAGGCTGCTCCTTGGTTACTGTTCCGTGCTAAGCGACCGACGTAAACTAGAACTCCTTTAGTACTCCTTAATCATTTTCACTTTTTCATAAAGTGAAGACCATGTAGAATCTAGCGCCCTGGTGGAGTGGTGTATACATGCTTCATTTTCTATGCTACATTTAGTTTCTAGTATATAAAATACAAAACAAACTCCAGTAGTTTCCGACGTTCCGACTATATTACAAGTCTTCCTCAGCTGGGTACAAATTGTTATGAAGTCATTTAGTTTCTGTGATACTTTAATACCAAGATACCGAAAACGCCTGAAGTGATTTTATACGATATTGTAACAATTTTAGTGATATTACTCATCACACTGTTGACTTAAAATTATGCAACTATTATGTTGATATACAATCAAGTGACACAGAAGGATATTTACTCAACGTTTGAGAAATAAACAGATACCAAAAGAATCGGCATTTATCTTTTTACATGTATTACATACGGAAGTTTTGTTCCGTAAATATTGTCATGTCATCTGTTTGTACGTATAAATTTCGGATAAAACTGAGATATACCAGTGCATATTCAGAGAATTGAACAGCTGGCGAACAGCTAGCTAACTCTGCAAGAGCAAGACTTTATTTGACTAGAACGTTTTATTGAGTTGTCTCTCTTGCATTGTAATGTCTCTTTCTATAATTGTCTCATTCGGAATACTAAAATATAACTTTCAATCTTTCGATCGCAGTCTTTTTTAAGTAAAAAAATCGTAGACTTGGTTCATCTGCTTATTTTAATAATGATTCCATGGCACATAGAAATACAAGCTATAGAGTTAAATTAAGGAACATAATTAAATACCATTTAAATACAATAATAACCTTTACATAATCTTATCTTAAAATGTCGAGCATAGCCTTTTTTTCAGTCAGCTTTCTGTTGAAATGTGGCAAACATATATATACGAGTGCCTCCACTCGGATTTGATTATTTAGTCAATTGTTTATGAAATATAGAAATACACACTAGTTTGTAATGCTACAAGGAAATCGATTTATTCAATTGTCATTTTTAAAATCACAATGATACAAATCCGTTGAATGGCCCTCGTAGACATATACATGTATAGCCTATATTCATTGTTCAAAATGCAGCCAGTGACTTTGTTCTGTTAGTTCAAGACTAACATAATGAGTAGCCTACTCATTTATCAGCCCTTGCAAGTATCTTCATTAACGTCAGTCATGGAGTGTAGATAATTCCAGGATTAATTCCATGCTCCCCAACCATCGGGATTTTTCTTTATATTTTTTTTTCAAGTCGGATCCATTACCATATTTGTACTGTTCAAATTTACAAAACAGTGAAATGATATTATGCCATGCCTGTGTGAAGTAAGCATATAGTTTATTTATAACTAAATAGCACTTATCCCTTGTTCAAATAAAGTGCTATGTATAGATATGCGTCATGAATAATTGTGTTTTAAATAGGACTGATCGAGCAGTACAGTAGACTGAATATCGACAATCAATGAGGTTATATTGACACAATTATTCTGAACTTATCTTGTTGTTATCAAAACAAGAAAATATATAAAAAGGACATAACGACCAAAAAGTGGAAATTAAATATAACACGATTCCATTCAGTTAGTTAACTGTTTTCTCCTTCCCAGTTAAGTCAGTTAAAGGGAGGCAAAAACAGTTCGACCAGTAGAGTGAATTTCACGACACGACAATTCGCACGATCACCACAGTGCAGAAAGAAACATCCGGTTCTCGGAGAAATCGTCTACAAAGGTTCAATTTTATATTATTAACTGCTGTGTAAAGTATTCAAATGCATAATATAGTTGTTCAGTATCATTGCTACTAGATATAACAGTTACTGTTGGCCACTCAATTCACGATTCCCATTTTTTTCACGTTTTAGTTTATATCAAGTGCACACTTTCTGGACATAACACTTTTCGGATACCCAAACAATCAACATTTATCTGTTTATTACATACGGAAGTTTTGTTCAGTGAATATTGACATATACCTCTAAAACTTATAATCAGTCACTAGGATACTGATTTAATTTCAAATTATTCTCATACTTTTTGTATAAATTGAGAAAACTGAGAAATTCCAGGAAGTTGACTCACAAGTGATACTCGGGTCAATTAAAACCACACCCTCCAAACCCCAGGGAAGGACTGGGCTTTAACTCTTTTAAACCCATGGTAAAATACCTGCCCCCCTCCAGACAGGGCAAGGCAGTTCTAAGGTAAACGACCTGCAAATTGCCCCACCCTATTAAACCAGTGTAATACTATAAATAGTCACGGCCGGGCTATATTAAAAACATGGGACAATACCCGCCCTTCACTTGTTAGGGGGCCATGGTTTCAATTCACTTGTGTATTCATTTACTCCCTGATCCCTATGGAGGATTTTTAGCTCGTCTGATTTTTGAAAAAAAGATGAGTTACTGTCATCACTTGATCATCGTCGGCTTTGCATGGTTAAGTTTTTTTTTTAGTTGAACTTTTTTTATAAACTATCAAAGCTATTGCTTTGAAACTTGCAACACTTGTTCATCATCAATACCTGACCATGTCAAGCTAGACTCATAACTCTAATCTGCATTTTGCATGAGTTATTGCCCCTTATTGGACTTAGAAAATTCCTTGGTTAAGTTTTGTGTTTAGGTAATAGGTTCCATTTTTCTCATACACTATGTGGGCTATTGCTTTGAAGCTTGCAATACTTGCTCACCATCAATACCTGACCATGTCAAGCAAGACTTATAACTCTGATCTGCTTTTTGCGTGAGTTATTACCCTTTATTGGACTTTGAAAATTCCTTGGTTAAGTTTTGTGGTAAGGTCCTTTTTTCTCATACACTATGTGGGCTATTGCTTTGAAACTTTCAATACTTGTACACCATCAATACCTGACCATGTCAAGCAAGAACCATAACTCTGATCTGCATTTTGCGTGAGTTATTGCCCTTTTTGGAAAATTTCTTGGTTAAGTTTTGTATTTAGGTAAAGCACGGCACATAACTCTGTACTACTTCATGTTAAGGTTGACTGTCTTTTGACAGATATCAGATGTCCGTCTGCAGCCGCAAGGCGGTGCTCTTGTTTCTTGCGCCACTACAATCACCATATGAAAAAAGTTGTGGCCACTTAGTGACTTACGCGTCGCTTGGGCCAAATCTCGAGATTTTAGCCTATATTAAGGCTATATTTTACTTTTTTCAATGCATATAATTTCTGTTCTCTATGCGTTTTAATACTATGTGTCCATAACCTTGCATTATTAATTTATCACATATCTATAAATGTACCAAGAACAAGAAAGTAGCTAAAGGGCCATTACCACTGTCTGCCAGTCGTCTCAGTCTTGCTCTTTCAGCTTTGCCTCACCCCGCAATAGCCTGACTGACTGCAGCTCAGCTACTAGGTATTGTAATTTGTAGCTGATGTTTAACTCCTCAGTAGACGGCAAACTCACTGACCACTTAAGGATTGTGGAAAGCTGTGAATTAAATCCCTGGTAACAGGCATGTATATAAAATTTGAACAACTCTAAACTAGTACTCACTGTACTGCACTGATTTTAATATTATAGTAGATGTCTTTATATGTTCATCAAAATAATATGTGTTTGTATATTTGTCAGATTATTTCACCAGTTGTAAATGTTTTTACAAGTTGGTTTATTGTCAAGAAGAAGTGATGTCCTATGAGAACATTCCATTTGATCCAGCCCCGCCCCCTTACACGCCTCCAAACTCTGAAACATTCTCCACCTCAACTCACTACAAATATCGCGACTCAGTGATTTGCTTAAAGTGTGGTCAGCTTCATGAAGAAACTGGAACGCATTTGTACGACTACCATCAAGCTGTAGATGAAGACCTAATGTGTCATATATGCTTACAGCCATTAGTGCATCCAATAGACACAAAATGTGGTCATACATACTGTTCACGATGTTTAAAGAGTTACCTTAAGCTACAGAAACAATGTCCTATCGACAGAAAACCTCTAACAGTCAGTGAATGTCAACAGTCTAGTCTACTAGTCAGAAGGTAAGTTTCATATATTGACAATTGTTGTGATACTGCAACTTTTGGGTTTTCAACTTTCACACCTGTTTGGTTCTGTGTTCTTCTTCTTCCAATTTATGTGACCACAATCAATATTCTGATTTTTCTGTCACAACAGTGGTGTGCAAAAATGATAAAGCAGTTAAACATTTATAAAATTAAAAACACTTTGTACAGGTGCAGGGTTAAAAACAGGAGTCTATATTTAGCTGGCTAGCTGAGCCTTGAGGCTTTCGAGACTCCAGGCACTTGCTGTGGTAGGTGGTAATATTTTCTCCCTTTTTTGTCGACTTATTGTCTATAATAATTATTTATTACCGGTATATCATTACGCCTATTAACTTTGATTGACCTGTAAAAAGGTACATACAGTACTGAACACTCTTTGGGAACTGGAAATATTGGTTATTTACAGAAGTTGAATGATGCTATGATCTTTGTTTCCTCTAAAATTGATATTTACTACACATGATTTAACCTAAAAGTTGTGTTAAATCATGTATAGTAAATATCAGTTTTAAAGGAAATTTGGAAGTGTTGTTATAGAGAGGTTGTTGCTCTACACTGTTGTGGGGAGCGGTGGCCTAGAGGTAGGGCGCGCGCTTCGGGATCGAGAGGTCCCGGGTTCGATCCCCCTCTGGACCACTGGTCAAAATCTCTGAGCAAGACCCACAGCTCCACTCCACCATGGTGTAAAATGGTACCTGTGAGGGCAGTGTCAATCCTGGGCGCCGCAGATCGATGTTGGCTGCCACACCACAGGAGAGAAATAGTCTCCCCAGGGAGACACGAGTGTAGGTTTCCATATGTAGCCCAATGACCAGGGGAGTTAAAATGTCAAAGGGTGCTTGAGCGGCCTAACAGCTGAAAAGAGCCCTAGAAAATTGGTAACTTAACTTAACTTAACTTTACACTAAGAGGACTACTCGGACTTCTATGCAGGGCTTTCATTTGACCCGTAGCTACGGGTTTTGACGCATGAGTTTTGCTAAATACCCCATTTTGACGCTTGGAAAATCCTCTGTGTGCATCATTTTGACCCTTCAATATACACCCCTGTGCGTCACCCCAATATACAAAGTCCAAATACCACTCGTCATCAGGAAAATTGGTACCGTGTATGTATAAAAGAAATGTGTAATTAACAAAGTGACACATTGTATATTGACCAGATATGCCAATCACCCGTATAATAAATTACATCGGAGGCGGAGTATGCCATTTGCTTTCAGCCAATGAGATCGCGCCTTGCGGTCACAACTAGTCAAACAATCTCGACTTAGAGTTGCCACATCTAATGGCATCTAATGCGATGGAGATAAAGGTCAGAAATTAAAAAATCTCCTAGCAGATTGCCCCACATCTAGGTCACAACAAGCATTACCCACTGGTTATTTTTTAATTGACAGCGCAACTTACATAAAATCTTGTTAATTTCAACAAAACAGTTATTCTCGTTAATTTCAACTTGTTGTACAAATAGCAGTAAGTTTATACACATATATGTCAGCTCCAATACACTAAAGCATGTGTTTAATAAAAAAAATAGTTTTTAATTTCCACAGACTCAACGCATTTCCTCGTAACCGTAAACAATCACATTAATTCACTTGATTCTTCTTAGTACCCAAAATCACCAAGGAAACGTGTAGCCTCACACGAGTTACACATTTGAATGACGTCATTATGTAAAACTCACATATGTCCAGTGACTGTTTTGAACAGCATACACGCTATTTTTGACGATGTAAAAGGTCTTAATTGAAATGAGTTAATCACACTTGGAAATGTTTGGTGTTTTATAAATAATTAAAATGTTTGTAACTTATAACATATTATGCATATTCCTGAATGGATTTTGACTGGATAGATTTGAGTAAGTTTAGTTATATTCCTATGATTTCATGACCATCTGTTCTTTTATGTTTAAGATTATTTGTTATGGAAAATGTGATTCAAACAACACTACTTTCAACTAAAACTAATTCACTTATTATGATCGATGTAGAATCTAAATGATCAAAGGAATTTATAAAAGTTCTGGTTCCCGACGGCGACATAGTAATTGTACATGAAGGTGCAAGTTTATCATTTTTTCAATCTCATTTAGAAACCTGATGCCATTTTTATCACAACCTACCCTTTTGTTAATAAGATGTTCTGTGATACATAAAAGGATCCATTTAATAAGGCATAAACGGTGCGAAATTAAAATTACTTTCGGTTTCGGAGTAACGATAAAACCTGTATCGTCCGTATAGTAGTGTACTACCCTGTCCAAAGAATCGACATAAAAGGCCACAATGTTTGTAAATTTGTAAGAATAAGCAGTGTTGATAAGTGATTGGGAATTGCCTGATTACCCATATGAGAACAATGTGGACATACATGAGGAAAGTTTAAATGGCATAGATTGTGTCAGCATTTCATTTGAAGACTCAGTTAGTACTAGTTACTTCTCACCAGCTGTTTTTTAGCAGGAAGATGGAGTTAAACAAAAAATACATGTTTATAAAGTGAATTTATTTCAAGGTCTGGGGCTATGGCTCAAACAAAATAAGCACGTTGCGGATACAAATCGACTATGTTTTTCGAATCGACTCTTAGAAATTTGATGTCAAGAGTCATTTTGACTCTTGGAATTTTGGGGCCAAGAGTCATGACTCTTGGGTTTTGAAACCTAATGAAAGCCCTGCTTCTATGCATACATTGCATATTAATACTCGGAATTACTCCTCATATTTCTGGAGAAAACAAATCGATAGTGTAAGTTATCTGTCACAAGGAACCAGCTGTCCTGGCTGGGAATCAAACACAGATGGCCAGGTTACAGCCCACTAACACTAGAGTCGTGGCTCCTGTAGTTTGAATGGTGAGCACCTGAAGATTAACACTCGGCGGCATTTTGGGTTACATTCCTTTACTCATTTATTTCTGTGTCTTCCTCTCGTCTTCTTCTTCTTCCTTCTGCAGGACAGGAGTCCATCAACTGGATTATATTAAGTCCCAGGTGGGGTATCGAACAAGACAGCCACCGCTTGAAAGCTATGTACATCTAAAAAAATGTTCCGGTAGTTACAGATAAAACTATGTACACCTTATGTACACCCTACGTGCTGTCTACTCTTTTCTACTGTAACTTTTCATTTATTTACTGTACAGCTTTGCCAAAATTTTAATAAAATAATGATATGAGTGAATCAAAAACGATGATTATTAGTTCTCTACCTTGTCTTAATGTCAAAATTAAGTAAATCAATTAAATGATGACTTACTCCTGTCAGTTTATGTGAGTTTATGCATGGAGTAACATACCTTTAATACCTGTATCCAAGGATTCATGATATTAATGAGTGACAGTCACTGAGTGTTACATATTGCTATCCTGACATTACATTTATTTTTCCCTAATGACTAGTGTGCAGCAATATGGTAGTAGATTTTTTAAAATATTATAATTATATTAAATATGATAATAATAATAATAACGACTTTATTTATAGTGGATAACATATTTGGTTCTATACCAATTTTCAATATGGTCCACATTAACATGAAATATATACAGAAATTTACAAGAATACATAAATTTGTCAATTTGGCACTGAGCATTGTGAACAATAAATTCTTACACTGGAAAAAGGCTTAAACAAAAAAATGTTGAAGGTGCCTAAATGCTAAATAGTAAGACTAATTTGTAATTATTAGATAATCAATGTATATTGTCACAGCTGTTACCATCAAACGTGTATATAGTGAACATCATGTTATGTACTACATGTAGTATGGAGTATTTGAAATGATCTGTGACCTTCTGTTAGGAAATATTATTTAACAGGTTATTTCTTGTTTATAATCAAGAACCTTGTAATATATTTACGCATAAACTTAAAAGGTTAGGATCATGTCAATATCTCATTACAAGGACTATGTCAATATCTCATTACAAGGATTATATCAATATCTTATTACACCTTACAAGGATTATGTCAATATCTCATTACAAGGATTATGTCAATATCTCATTACAAGGATTATGTCAATATCTCATTACAAGGCTTATGTCTATATATCATTACAAGGATCATGTCAATGTCTCATTACAAGGATTATGTCAGTATCTCATTACAAGGATCATGTCAATATCTCATTACAAGGATTATGTCAATATCTCATTACAAGGATTATGTCAGTATTTCATTACAAGGTTCATGTCAATATCTCATTACAAGGATTATGTCAGTATCTCATTACAAGGATCATGTCAATATCTCATTTCAAGGATTATGTCAATATCTCATTACTAGGATTATGTCTATATATCATTACAAGGTTCATGTCTATATATCATTACAAGGATTATGTCAATATCTCATTACTAGGATTATGTCTATATATCATTACAAGGTTCATGTCTATATATCATTACAAGGATCATGTCAATATATCATAACAAGAATTATGTCAGTATCTCATTACAAGGATCATGTCAATATCTCATTACAGTCATTACTAAACATATCTATATTGTTATGATGATTTGATATTTAATTTTTAAAAAATGTATATTTTCAACTGGGGAAAACAAACTTTTGTTACAAAGAATTATTATTTATTATAATGGATTAATTAAAATTTAGTTGGGTATTTATTTCGTCTTCATTCACCAGTGTTCCAGGTATCCTTACCAGTACTAAATTACAAGTTAACCAGCATTGTCATTTTTATGCCCCGGCATCTACTGATGCAGGCAGCATATGGTGATTGTCCTTTTCGTTTGTTCATCCGTTACAAAATGTTGAAACTCAAATACTTTTTAAGTCCATCAACGCATTGATGCATACTTGGCATACCCATTACTTGTTTACCACCATAAACACAATACATTATCAAAGCCATATAACACTATCAAACATTTCAACAGAATTATGGCCCCTTTCCTAAATGACTTTCACTTAGCTATTTTTATGAACAAGGCTTCCTCCGGGCATAAGGGTTTATGCAGTCTTGTAACAAATACAATTTTACATGGATGTGCTTTTAGTCATTGTGAATATTTAATAATTACCTCGTTCCATTCACTTTAGACCCCCCCCCCTCCCTCCAACCCCCTATTCAATTTTAAAGTACCTAGCATTCCAGTGATTCCACAATACTGTATAAAGTAACGAAGACAGCATCTGGCTTTATTTGTAACATTCAAATATCTATAACTTTGCATATTGTCTGCAGTAGTTCAGTGCTGTAATCTGTGTGTGACAGATGGAAATGAAGATCCTAGAAATACTTCCATATCTGAATATGTGTTTTGTTATGCAAGTTTTCAATGAAGAGGTTTTTACAGTCTCAGAGATTTCTGTTCAATAACTTAACATGGCACTTGCATCATTGCATGTGTGTTTGTACACTAAGATTATCTGCACCTGTAGATTAGGACAGGTTTTGGGTCACTCAGGTCAACTTCAAGGTCACTGTTTCTGTAATAATAAAGCAGAAATTTGAAATTATTTCGTGAAGCATATGTAAACTGAGTGTTCCCATCGAATACTTAAGTTACCTGCTATATTAATGAAGTAATAAACTGAACTTTGGGTTCTCTTATCACACTATGGCATTAATTTAACATGCTTATAATATATAATATTCTGGAACCTGCCTTTGATATTTGGTATGTCTGGTTGCTCCTTCTTTAATGTCAAGTTAGTTAGAAAAATGAAAATGGGACTTAATTTTTAGCTCACCTGTCACAGTGTTTCTGCGAGCCAGGATTTTTGGGGGGTCATCTGTGACCCCCTGGTAAAAAATCAGGGGGTCATCAGCAGTACTGAAGGGTCATATGCAAAATTTGAAAAAAAGACTAGAAGACAATAAAGGTTGAAGCCGTATTTATGTATGAGTCTGTTTTCCATCAACTGAGAACTAGAACATTCAGAAATGAACTTTTTTTTATGAAGTGTTCAACCTAAACATCTTGATTAAACTCTCTACTTGTTCCACACTGTGGCATACTGACAGCCTTGGAACAATACAGTTTCCTTTGTTTTGCTTGTTTCCATCTACTAACTGCATTTGAAAAGTCATATTCTGCCACAGGTGGACCAAGAGATATTTGCATCAAGGTGTTTAGGCGTACAGCAGACAATCTATTTCTAGATGAAACATTAATGTTGTTTTGTATACTGAAACCCCTCTCCACAGTTGCAGTCTGCAATGGTGCAAGCAGTGCAACTGTGGAAAGCTTTGGTAGATTGGGAAAGGCACCAGGATGGTTTACCACGGATTTTTTTTAAGCCATACTGAGTTAAATTCTCGCTTTGCACGCTGCTGTTTACCATTTCCTGTTAGATCTTCTTTTGGTGATTTTGGAGCTTCGTCAGTTGATTCCTTTTGGGATTCATCGCATGGCTCTTTATTTGTTTCCAAAGGAATTGAGCCAGGCACAGAAAAGAAGTCTGAAAGGCGTTTTTGCCTTTTCCATTTTGGTTCGTCTGCATTAACGGACATTTTATGTGCATGCGTCAACGTTACTAAGACTTTAGTTTAATGCGCGGCGTATCGAAATTTTATACTACGCTAAGCGTACGGACTAGTACGGAGCCCGAACTTTACACTCAACCATAGCGGAAGTGATAAATTTGTAAACATCTCGCGTATCGACGGTATGGGAATAAGACGTTATGCAATTAATTTGACATTTAATTATCGCCTTTTTTTACTTGAAACATATTTCTATGATTGAATAATTAAGTTGCGTCACGACGGACGCAGGTTTGGCTTTAAGTTGCGTCATATGTAAATAAAATGCGTCAAAAACGCCAGAAACGCACTCTCGCGGAAACACTGCCTGTCACATAGTGACAAGGTGAGCTTTTGTGATCACTCTCTGTCCGTTGTCCGTCCGTCCGTCAACAATTTGCTTGAGTTCACTCCTGAAGCAACAGTTTTGATCCAATGTTCATGAAAGTTTGTCAGAATGTTGTTCTCTATAAAATTTAGACCAAGTTTGAAACTGGGTCATGTGGGGTCAAAAACTAGGTCACTAGGTAAAATCTTAGAAAAACCTTGTGTTCACACTAGAGGCAACAGTTTGGATCCAATCTTCATGAAACTTTGTCAGAATGTTGTTCTCTATTAAATCTAGGCCAAGTTTGAAACTGGGTCATGCGGAGTCAAAAACTAGGTCACTAGATCAAATTATAGAAAAACATTGTGTTCACTCCAGAGGTCACTATTATGATACAATCTTCATTAAACTTGGTCAAAATGTTGTTCTCAATAAAATCTAGGCCAAGTTTGAAACTGGGTCATGTGGGGTCAAAAACTAGGTCACTAGGTCAAATCTTAGAAAAACCTTGTGTTCACTCCAGAGGTCACCCTTTTGATGTTCTCAATGGAATCTAGGCCAAGTTCAAAACTGGGTCATGTAAGGTCAAAAACTAGGTCACTAGGTTAAACCTTAGAAAAACCTTGTATTCACTCCAGAGGTCGTGGTTTTGATCCAATCATCATGAAACTTGATCAAAATGTTGTTCTCTATGAAATCTAGGCCAAGTTTGAAACTGGGTAATGTGGGGTCAAAAACTAGGTCACTATGTCAAATCTTAGAAAAACCTGTGTTCACTCCAGAGGTCACCATTTTTATCCAATCTTCATGAAACTTGATCACAATATTGTCCTCTATGAAATATAGGCCAAATTCAAAACTGGGTCATGTGGAGTTAAAAACTAGGTCACTAGGTCAAAGCTTAGAAAAACCTAGTGTTCACTCCATAGGTCAGCATTTTGATCCAATCTTCATGAAACTTGGTCAGAATGTTGTTCCACATGAAATCTAGACCTAGTTTGAAACTGGGTCATGGGGGGTCAAAAACTAGGTCACTAAATCTTAGAAAAACATTGTGTTCACTCCAGGGGTCACTGTTTTGATCCAATCGTCATGAAATATGGTCAGAATGTAGGTTGTACTGATACCTAGACCTATGTGCAACGGGTGAGCGACCTAGGGCCTGAAAAGGCCCTCTTGTTAGTGAATACAATGTACTATAAAATCATTAATTTTCACAGGGGATTAAATTAATAATCTTGTTCCTTGTATTCATTACCTGAAGTGCATAGTCCACGAATTAACGCCCCATCAAAATGATCTTTTTTACCAAAACCACAAAATTTCGTCCCATCAAAATTAAATGGTTTTACAATAATTGCATTCTGCATTTTTAGCTGACCTGACCACAAAGTGGTCATGGTGAGGTTTTGTCATACCAAGATGTCCGTCGTGCGCCGTGCGTGACGGTGCGTCCGTCAACAATTTCTTCAAAAGACTTCTCCTCCTAAACCGCTTGGCCAAATTTGATAAAACTTAACAGGAATGTTCCTTAGGTGGACCTCTACCAAAGTTGTTAAAAAATTTCCGGTCTGTTGCATAACTAGGTCACACAGGCTAAAAATAGATTTTCAAAAAGGAAACTTTAAAATTTTTCTTCTCTGAAACCGTAAGGCCTAGAGCTTTCATATTTGGTATGTAGCATCACCTTGGGGTCCTCTACAAAGAGTGTTCAAATTATGTCCCTGGGGTCAAAATTGGCCCCGCCCCGGGGGCCCTTAGTTTTACATAGAGTTATATAGGGGAAACCTTAAAAAATCTTCTTCTCCGAAACCACTTGGCCCAGGGCTTTCATATTTGGTATGTAGACTCAGCTAGAGGTCCTCTACAGAGATTGTTCAAATAATGTCCCTGAAGTCAAAATTGGCCCCGCCCAGGGGGCCCTTAGTTTTACATATAGTTATATTGGGGAAACCTTAAAAAATCTTCTTCTCCGAAACCGCTTGGCCCAGGGCTTTCATATTTGGTATGTAGACTCAGCTAGAGGTCCTCTACAAAGGTTGTTCAAATTATGTCCCTGGGGTCAAAATTGGCCCCGCCCCGGGGGCCCTTAGTTTTACATAGAGTTATATAGGGGAAACCTTAAAAAATCTTCTTCTCCGTAGCCGCTTGGCCTAGGGCTTTATATGTGGTATGTAGACTCAGCTAGAGGTCCTCTACAAAGATTGTTCAAATTATGTCCCTGGGGTCAAAATTGGCCCCGCCCCGGGTCCCTTAGTTTTACATAGAGTTATATAGGGGAAACCTTAAAAAATCTTCTTCTCCGTAACCGCTTGGCCCAGGGCTTTCATATGTGGTATGTAGACTCAGCTAGAGGTCCTCTACAAAGATTGTTCAAATTATTCCCCTCGGGTCAAAATTGGCCCCACCCTGGGGGTCACCATTTTACTTAGACTTATATAGGGAAAACATATAAAAATCTTCTTGTCTAAAACTACAATGCCTAAGAGCTTTGATATTTGGTATGTAGCATCATCTAGTGGTCCCCTACCAAGATTGTGCAAAGTATGCCCCTGGGGTCAAAATTGGCCCAGCCCCGGGGGTCACCGTTTTACATAGACTTATATAGGGAAAACATATAAAAATCTTCTTGTCTAAAACTACACTGCATAGAGCTTTGATATTTGGTATGTAGCATCATCTAGTGGTCCTCTACCAAGATTTTTCAAATTATGCCCCTGGGGTCAAAATTTGCCCCACTCAGGGGTCACAGTTTTACATAGACTTATATAGTAAGTAAGTAAGTAAAGTCTTTATTTTACGAGGCTAACATATTTACAATAATGCAATCTTCCATATGGGCCTCAACATATATACATTAAATATAAAGAGTACATTACATGAAAAATAAGTATACAAATATAATCAACAAAGTAATAGTTACAAAGGTAAGATATATTAACAGGATGAGTCGTGTTTTATGTCAATGTTTGTTTATGGGTATTGCCATTTAATGTATGCATTTTGGAATTTATTTCTTGTGTCTGATTTTCGTACTGCTTTTGGTATTTCATTCCATATTTTTGGTCCTGAGTAGGCAAGTGATTTTCTGGAGAATTCAAAATTTGGTGATGGTACATATAGTTCTTCATTGGTTATGGATCTGAGATTACATGAATGAACTTGGTTTAGTTTTGTGAATTTGTGTTGCATGTATCTTGGAAAGTGGTTGTCATTGAGTGATTTGTATACTAGAATTGATTTTTAGCTCACCTGACCACAAAGTGGTCATGGTGAGGTTTTGTCATACCGAGATGTCCGTCGTCCGTCGTGCGGCGTGCGGCGTGCGTCGTGCGTCCGTCAACAATTTCTTCAAACGACTTCTCCTCTTAAACCGCTTGGCCAAATTTGATAAAACTTAACAGGAATGTTCCTTGGGTGGACCTCTACCAAAGTTGTTAAAAGATTTCCAGTCTGTCGCATAACTGGGTCACACAGGCTAAAAATAGATTTTCAAAAAGGAAACTTTAAAAATCTTCTTCTCTGAAACCGTAAGGCCTAGAGCTTTCATATTTGGTATGTAGCACCACCTTGGGGTCCTCTACAAAGAGTGTTCAAATTATGTCCCTGGGGTCAAAATTGGCCCCGCCCCGGGGGCCCTTAGTTTTACATAGAGTTATATAGGGGAAACCTTAAAAAATCTTCTTCTCCGAAACCACTTGGCCCAGGGCTTTCATATTTGGTATGTAGACTCAGCTAGAGGTCCTCTACAAAGATTGTTCAAATTATGTCCCTGGGGTCAAAATTGGCCCCGCCCCGGGGGCCCTTAGTTTTCAATAGAGTTATATAGGGGAAACCTTTAAAAATCTTCTTCTCCGAAACCGCTTGGCCCAGGGCTTTCATATTTGGTATGTAGACTCAGCTAGAGGTCCTCTACAAAGATTGTTCAAATTATGTCCCTGGGGTCAAAATTGGCCCCGCCCCGGGGGCCCTTAGTTTTACATAGAGTTATATAGGGGAAACCTTTAAAAATCTTCTTCTCCGAAATCGCTTGGCCCAGGGCTTTCATATTTGGTATGTTGACTCAGCTAGCGGTCCTCTACAAAGATTGTTCAAATTATGCCCCTGGGGTCAAAATTGGCGCCGCCCCAGGGGCCCTTAGTTTTACATAGAGTTATATAGAGAAAACCGTAAAAAATCTTCTTCTCCGAAACCGCTTGGCCCAGGGCTTTCATATTTGGTATGTAGACTCAGCTAGAGGTCCTCTACAAAGATTGTTCAAATTATGTCCCTGGGGTCAAAATTGGCCCCGCCCCTGGGGCCCTTAGTTTTACATAGAGTTATATAGGGGAAACCTTTAAAAATCTTCTTCTCCGAAATCGCTTGGCCAAGGGCTTTCATATTTGGTATGTAGACTCAGCTAGCGGTCCTCTACAAAGATTGTTCAAATTATGCCCCTGGGGTCAAAATTGGCCCCGCCCTGGGGGGCCCTTAGTTTTACATAGAGTTATATAGAGAAAACCTTAAAAAATCTTCTTCTCCGAAATTGCTTGGCCCAGGGCTTTCATATTTGGTATGTAGACTCAGCTAGAGGTCTTCTACAAAGATTGTTCAAATTATTCCCCTCGGCTCAAAATTGGCCCCACCCTGGGGTCACCATTTTACTTAGACTTATATAGGGAAACATATAAAAATCTTCTTGTCTAAAACTACAATGCCTAAGAGCTTTGATTTTTGGTATGTAGCATCATCTAGTGGTCCCCTACCAAGATTGTGCAAATATGTCCCTGGGGTCAAAATTGGCCCAGCCCCGGGGGTCACCGTTTTACATAGACTTATATAGGGAAAACATATAAAAATCTTCTTGTCTAAAACTACACTGCATAGAGTTTGATATTTGGTATGTAGCATCATCTAGTGGTCCTCTACCAAGATTTTTCAAATTATGCCCCTGGGGTCAAAATTGGCCCCACTGGGGGTCACCGTTTTATATAGACTTATATAAGGAAAACATATTAATATCTTCTTGCCTAAAACTACACTGCCTAGAGTTTTGATAATTGGTATGTAGCATCATCTTGTGGTTATCTACCAAGATGTTCAAATTGTTCCTTCGGGTGAAAATTGTGCAGGGTTTATAATCAGGTGAGCGATATTGGGCCATCATGGCCCTCTTGTTTATATTCAACTCTTTTGTCAAATTTCATCCACTGAAGTTTATTGAACAAAACGTCAGAGGGAGTGTCAAAGTCTTGTACATCAAGAATAACACGTGCTGCCCGTTTTTAGCTCACCTGTCACAAAGTGACAAGGTGAGCTTTTGTGATCGCTCTTCGTCCGTCGTCCGTCGTCCGTTCACAATTGCTTGTGAACACACTAGAGGTCACAAATTTAGCCTGATCATTATGAAACTTGATCACAATGATCATCTCCATAAAATCTAGGTCAAGTTCGATATTGGGTCATCTGGGGTCAAAAACTAGGTCACTAGGTCAAATCAAAGGAAAACCTTGTGAATACATTAGAGGTCACAATTTGAGCCTAATCTTTATGAAACTTGATCACAATGATCATCTCTGTAAAATCTAGGTCAAGTTCGATATTGGGTCATCTGGGGTCAAAAACTAGGTCACTAGGTCAAATCAAAGGAAAACCTTGTGAACACATTAGAGGTCACAATTTGAGCCTAATCTTTATGAAAATTGAGCACAATGACCATCTCTATAAAATCTAGGTCAAGTTCGATATTGGGTCATCTGGGGTCAAAAACTAGGTCACAAGCCTTTGAAGGCCAAATCATTGAAAAAGCTTGTGAACACACTAGAGGTCACAATTTGAGCCTAATCTTTATGAAACTTGATCACACTGATCATCACTATAAAATTCAGGTCAAGTTCGATATTGGGTCATCCTGAGTCAAAAACTAGGTCACGAGGCCAAATCATTGAAAAAGCTTGTGAACACATTAGAGGTCACAATTTTGATCTTATCTTTATGAAACTTGATCACAATGATCATCATTATAAAATTTAGGTCAAGTTCGATATTGGGTCATCTGGGGTCAAAAACTAGGTCACGAGGCCAAATCATTGAAAAATATTGTGAACACACTAGAGGTCACAATTTTGACTCTATCTTTATAAAACTTGGTCACAATGTTTATCTCTATAAAATCTAGGTCAAGTTAGATACTGTGTCATTTGGGCCAAAATCTAGGTCACTAGGCCAAACAGGTGAGCGACCCAGGGCCCTTTGGACCCTCTTGTTGAAATTTAATGATTTCGTTTATTATCTTTTTGTCTGTATTACCCCAGATTGAACAGCAATAATCTATGTGTGGGAGGATGTAAGCATTAAAAAATAATTTTCTTGTTGGAACATCTAAGTATTGTTTGATTCGCATGAGTAGGAAGAGTTGTGTATTGCATTTTTTTATGGTTTTGTCGATATGAGTTTTCCATTTAAGTGTATTATCTATATTGATTCCAAGAAGTCTTTCATTTTCTGAAAGTTCAATATCATGGTTCTGTAATTTCATATAGGGAAAACATATTAATATCTTCTTGCCTAAAACTACACTGCCTCGAGTTTTGATAATTAGTATGTAGCATCATCTTGTGGTTTTCTACCAAGATGTTCAAATTATTCCTTTGGGTGAAAATTGTGCAGGGTTTATAATCAGGTGAGCGATATTGGGCCATCATGGCCCTCTTGTCTGGTATTGTAAACTAGCATGGTAGATCTATTGCATTGCCTTTATTCCTATTGTTTTTAGCTCGCCTGTCACATAGTGACAAGGTGAGCTTTTGTGATCACTATTCGTCCGTCGTCCGTCCGTCGTCATCGTCCGTCGTCCGTCAACAATTGGCTTGTGTACAATCTAGAGGCAACAGTTTTGATCCAATCTTCATGAAACTTGATCAGAATGTTGTACTCTATGAAATCTAGGCCAAGTTTGAAACTGGGTCATATGGGGTCAAAATCTAGGTCACTAGGTCAAATCTTAGACAAATCTTGTGTACACTCTAGATGTCACCAATTTGTTCCAATCTTCATGAAACTTGGTCAGAATTTTGTTCTCCATGAAATCTAGGACAAGTTTGGAACTGGATCATGCGGGGTCAAAAACTAGGTCACTAGACCAAATCTTAGAAAACCCTTGTGTTCACTCCAGAGGTCGTGGTTTTGATCCAATCATCATGAAACTTGGTCAGAATGTTGTTCTTTATGAAATCTAGGCCAAGTTTGAAACTGGGTCATGTGGGGTCAAACACTAGGTCACTAGTTCAAATCTTAGAAAAACATTGTGTTCACTCCAGGGGTCACTGTTTTGATCTAATCTTCATGAAATATGGTCAGAATGTAGGTTGTACTGATACCTAGACCAATGTGCGACAGGTGAGCGCCCTAGGGCCTTTCAGACCCTCTTGTTCAGTAATAGTTTCTGACTTTCATCTTTCAAACAATTGGGGCTCATCGGTTATTGTTTAATACAGGTCGTTGACTTAGAATTAGAAGGTCGTAAGTACAAAATTGATATATTGAGAAAACAAGAAAAAACTGTCTGCAATTTAGTAAAACGAGCTTTTATAGCTTCATTTTGGTCAACATGACAAGTTCCGATTTTCATAAAAAAGGGCTCATTAGAAGCGCCTGGTACTGGAGATTTCAAATATTTACGAGTCTTATAAGGTCGTAAGTAGTAGTTATTTCTTATTCTAAGCCATCGAGGTGTATTTAAATTTTTAATAGAAAATAGAAAAACTTTAAAGGTTGTCTGGAATGATAGGCAATGTGGTTATACATACATGTAGTACTATCTGTTGTTAACAGGTAGTGTGGGAGTACTACTTCCTGTGGGAGTACCTGTTTATATCCATAAGAAAACTTATTCCAAAATGGGCGTTGGAGATTAATCAACTGTTACAAAACTTCATGGTTAGGCAGGTTTTCCACCTTGGTACACAATGGGGCATATACCTAGTATACCGGTAGATCATATGATCTAGCTCCTACCTGGAACATGATATTTGATCTGATCAATACTGTTTTCTATACAGTTAAATGTCAATTAGCTTGGAATGGCACCTGCATTCATGTCTATATTCAGATACTATTATGGTACCAGCTGTATTGCTCAGTTTGCTGCACTTTCATCATCAACCTACAGACATTTTGATTTATGATAAAAATTCAAGGCTATTCTGTAGGTTTAATATTTAAAGGGACTTAACTCCATTCCGATGATAAAAATGTTTTAATCACAATACTATGTTTTATGAATATATTAAGTATTTTTATCACTTACATTACGATCAAAGGCACTATTTATGAAACTCAAAAACATGTTTCACCGTCCCTTAATTAGGCTTTTCACAGCATTTATACATTCCTATGCTATAAAACAACGTTGAATATATATTTTATTGTCTAGTTCATGCAATAGATTTTAAGGTTTTTCAATGTAATAAACCGACATTATGCGATTATTTTACTTCTAGATGAATAAGTCCACATTCTTATATAAATGTATTAGGACGGTCGATCAAGCCAAAAATATGCAAATTTAAGAGAACATTTTGATAAATATTGCAATTTACAAACTGGAGTTGAGTCCCTTTAATGAAGACTTGAAGTTGATTATAGGTGGAAATATATAATTGTAATATATTTGTTAAGACTAAAATTTATTGATGATTTTTAAATAATCTCTTTTAGTCTGACTTAGGTTATTGATAAGTTTATCACATAACCTGCGGTCTGGGAGTGCCATAAAGCAGCAAAGTAAAGCTGTGCCGGAAATATATTGTTCGGCACTAGACTTGCAGACAGTTACATAAATAATATGCAAGCTTGAAGCGACATCAGCCAATCCATGCCTTGGTCTACTCACTAAGTATGTGTGTCACGCTCAAAGTACCACTAAATTTTTTTTTAAACATAATCACTGGCTTAGAATGAGAAGGTCGTAAGTGCCACTTCCGACCTTTTAAGACTATTGCATTTTTGAAATCTACATTATAAGGTGCTTCTTATGAGCCTTTCTTCATGTAGATCAGGAGTTGTCATGTTGACCAAAGTGAAGTTGAAATTTTTTGTTTTACCGTAAATAAAGAGTGATTATCAGACATTTTTTCTTGTTTTCTCAAAATATTGATTTTGTAGTTACGACCTTCTCATTCTAAGCCAGATATATACGGAATAGTCATCATTTTCAAAGATATTGAGCTTTCACTAAGGCTGTATAGCTTGGCCACATTGACATGAACCTAACCTATTGATTACCATAATTTAACAGTCGATATATTGTCTATGCTTACAACTCCGATTGTATGTTATGGGGGGGGGAGTATCTCGATGACGCTCGGGATGTAGTACAAACACAAATCTTAAAAGCCGATATTGCACGATTTGCTTGCGGAAATTGATATATTCAAAGCAAGAACATTGTAATATATTCTGGCATAAAGGTCAGACTCGGGTCAAAATAGCCAAGCTATATAATCTTACATTCCTGCTCACTACGAATACAAGTTGTATTAAACTGGTTGACAAAAACAATATGACCCTCGACAAAGCCTCATGTCATATTATTTTGTCAACTTGTTTAATAAAACTTATATGTATTAAATGAGCTTGAATGCAAGATCCTTTATATAATATGGATGACATCCTTAAAGGGACTGTATCAAGTTTCAGCATATAGCAATATATATAAAGTGGTTAAAATCGATTATTTGCAATACCGGTAAATTTTTCTTTAAGCAACAGTCAACAATGTTCTATTATATAAATACTTAATTTGGTAAGAAAATTATTATTTTTAAAAAAAATCGGTCCATCTGTGAGGCAGGCCCTTTAACATTATTAACTTTGTCAAAAACTCTTTTAGTTTTAATCATATTTTTCTATAACTGTATAGATATGGTGATGTCACTGGTTAATATAAAAGTAATTAAATGTAAATGTGATATAGATGTTTGATAAAGCTGGGGGAATTGTTTTCAATCTATATATTGATTACCAATGTACAGGCTGGTAAAAGGTTAAATATTGTGAAACGTGTTTCATCCTCATTAGATCATTTACCCATCCAGATCACCAACATGTGGATGTTGACAATGCATGCTGTATGTCCCTGGAGAAATTACTGATTGTTTTTACCTGACATCTGCTTAATTTGTATGCAAATACTGTAAAATCATTAATTTTTGTGGGGGATTAAATTTCGTGGCTTTCGTGGTTCGTCTCAACCACGAAATTTAATCCCAACAAACATTAATTTTGACCCTTGTTTTATTACCTGAAATGCAGAATCCACGAATTCAAGTCCTACGAACGAAATTGTCATTTTTACCAAAACCATGAAATTTTGGCCCAATGAAATTAAATGATTTTACAGTACCAAAATAATGTTGTGATATATTGAACAACAGTCCTGAATAATAAATTGATGGGTGATACAACATGCCCCTTTCCTCAGGAAAAAATCTTTAAAATATATGATGTAGTTTTCCCTAGAAATGTAGTTTTGATTATTGCCTCTACAAAATAATTTGCATCTCTCAAATTTACGGTCATTGATTTCAACTGAAGTAGCTTTAAAATATGCTGTACATGTATATTGATAACATTATGATTATTATAAAAATGTGCTATTTTACCTTTTAACAAAATCTGTTACCTCACTCAAATACACAGTTATTTCAAATGATAGAATTAGCTTCAAAACTCAGTAATATTGTACAAGAATATTGATATCCTTATCACTATAAAAATGTGCAATTTAACTTTGTAACCTGTCATCAAAAATATTCTTAAGTGTACCTGACATGAATATGTGTGCCTCCGTAGCTCAGTGGTTAGTGCGCTTGCCGTCTAATCTGGCGACCCGGGTTTAAATTCGGGTGGAGGTGGAGGTACATATATATGCCTGCCATGTATCAGTTGAAATAAAGCAAATAAAGGCTATGCTCGGCATAATTCAATTTAAAAAAAATAATTCTCTCAGACTCAAAGTCTTGGCCTGCTGACTTTGTTCAGGGCCAAATGAATGGAGTTGGAATTGACTGTGCAGTAAATGTTTAAGGGGAGCTTTAAAGGGCCTGGACCGAATATTATGTTTTGGCAAAGTGTCGGGTTTAATATTAAGGCAAACTTTTTATGTACATATTTTTTATGATATAGAATCATCTCAGTGTAGTCAACAATCAATAACTGCTCATTGTCTCAATTAAGCCAGCTGACACGCCTGGCAGCAAAACTGTAGTTTAATCCAATTAGAAGCCTAATTAGACAGCGATTGATCGTTAAAACAATGTTTAATCACTGTCAATTACCTTTGTCTGGCCAAAAATGGTTCAAGCCAGCTTTGTTGTACTGCACTGAGTCACTAAAGCACATGTTTTATTTCGTTATTCTGGGATATGAGCAAAATAATGATAATTAACCAGTTGTCCCTGAAATCTCAACCAGAAATTTTACTATTTCCCACCCAACTAGAGATGAATTGGGCAAGTTAAAAATCAAGGTGACTGTTCAGAAAGAACTTTGATATTCCACCAGTGAGTCCTGGATTCCTTTATCACACCACTGTGTTTTATACTTTCTTTCTCCCATGTAATTTGCAGGGCCCACTCTGGGGCATTATCGCAAAACTTGCCAGGGGTCCTACAATTGGAAAATCTGGATTGGCTGCTTTAGAAAGAAGTATCTTTTCTGAAAAAAATTAAACTAACTTGATAAAAAAATAATGGAATTGACAAATGGTATTTCGAAGTTTAACTGTTCTGTTGTGACTTTTATGATTTTAACAATACTACAATGTTTGAAACCTAGTTTCAAGGTGTAAGAATTTGTACTAAGGACACTCGAAACAGACTTCCTACCTTGCCAATATTTTAACTAGGTCAAGTCGTAGTTGTGCCGCTTTAGGTTGCATAACGTTAGGTCAATACCCTTAGTGTTTTAACCTAGGTCACGCTCCGGGGCTGTTGTGCCTCATTTGCTGTAGGCACTGCTCAGGGTGGTAGTGTCGTTTTGTTTCTGATTTCTGTGCTCGGCTGGTTGGGTTGAGTGCTACCTTCCCTGTCGGATTTTCTCATACCTTTGTTACTCATATGCAGGATTGAGCATTATGCCTCAGTTAAGAACCCCTGACTGGCTATCCCCCGTGAGAGAAATAAGTGCTTGCAATTTTATTGGTTATCCTTGGCCAAAATTATGAGACAAATTTCTTTTTGAAGCAGTTTGAGCACAAAGCATTCTCGTTCACCCAGCGTACATTTTCGTCCAAAACATGCGTATCCTGGGGATTTGACTAACCCCGGATTCATTAGGATGAGCACAGAGTTGAGCTTGAAAAAAGCTATATAATCATGGGACCTGATTTGTTTTCAAACTTGATTAATAATTATTACCGGTATAATGGCGGTATTGGTACCAGGTTGAAATGCAGTGACACATGTATTTACCTTGAAGCAAGCATTTAATGCAGTGGTTGCCGTGTATTGATTGAAGTTGATTCCCTGTCTGTATAGAGCATTTATTCTCACAACATTTTATTCAATCAGTCCAAAGTTAGTCTATGGTACATGTAGTGTATATCAGATAAGTGCATTCCTAGAATGGATATTTTTGATATAAAAATTGTGGATAATGATTGTTGAGTAAAAATCTGATGTTGAATTATGAGTTATGATGAAAATCAATATTTTTGATATAAAAATTGTGGATATGATTGTTGAGTAAAAATCTGATGTTGGTTTATGAGTTATGATGAAAATCAATAACCATGATGAAAACTCACTTTTACTTTGTCCCTCAAAGTAAGTAATACTTAAATAATAATATAATGTTTTATGAACCTATGTACTGTGCATGTTTTGTGGTTTGAAGTTTAATGTAATGACAATTAACCAGATTTTTTTACGGAAATAGAAAATTTGAAGGCCTGTAATGATCGTCATATTTTTATACAGTTGATCAAACCAAAATCATCTCCTTGGTGAAACAAGTACATTGTTATATCTCTCAATGTACTGTATAGTGAGATACAACCTTGTTGCACCAACGGGATGCAATATTGTTTAGCTGTAAAGTTTTCAGGAAAGTTTGTAAAAATGTGAACATTTTTCGAGACCAAGATGGGTATACATATATTGTTCATAAAATATCACATTTCTTAAAGCTATAAAAATATAAGGTGTGTTAAACAATGAATATGATAGAAAAATTGTTCAATAAAAATCTTTACCATGTCAAAGGTATTTAAACTCAAGATATAAAAAAATATCAAAGGAAGCTTAGATTCACATTGTTTCTATTGCAGTAATAAACAGCATTTATGTTTTGCATACCCACATATGCAGATGAATATCATTAATATGAAGCAGCTGTGCACTAATAATATATACCGGTTGTAATAGGACATGTACTTGTGTTGAAAATATCCACTTAAGTGACTATAAACAGCTATTTGCATGTCTTGGTTGTTTAAATAAAAACAGGTCTATTTTTGGTTTTCATTAAGATTTTACTAAATGGGCTTGTTTAGGGTTGACTAAGGGGTCTAATGATGTTAAGGTTTATTTCTTTAAAATTTAAATAAGTGCATTATTTTAAGTTTTGAGGTGACTGAAGATGCTTTTGAGAAGGACATTTTTGCCATTACAATCGCCTCTTAATAGCAACCCTCTATTTTGAAAGATGGCCTCTTAAAAGCAACCGTGTATTTGACAGATTTGTTATTTAAAGCAAGTTTAATTTGAAGATAATGCAGTGTTGTTCTGAGCATTGAATCGTTTCCAGAGAAAAATCCATTTTATTATAAATAACATTTTCTAACTACTTCCAGATACTTGACTTCTGCTTTGAATATGGATACTATTTATATTTTGTCTCTGGTATTCAATGTTTTTGTCATGAAAATCCATTTTAATTGATCAGCACAAAATTGCTAATACCAATAGATTGCCTGAAGTAATATTTATTTAATATTTAGGTACCAATATTATGGGATATTATGGACATTGTACGCTATTGTGTCCCCGACTCCTCATAGATAGTCAACATATTGTGTAAACATTCCATTCGTTGATGAGCCTTTGTTATGTACTAAATTTATCCAGCATATCTGTAGTAACCGGGGTACTGTTTTATCAAAGCACTTACTGAAATAGTAAATTTACCTTCCAAGCCAAATTCTTAAAAAATACTTTACTATAAATCAGATAATAAACTAACACTCATTCAATATCTTATATAACAATATTGTTGTAAGATTCTAAGATAATTTTCAATGATATATTTTCAATGATATATTTTCAAAGATATATTTTTTATGATATATTTTCTGTGATATACAGTATATTTTCTGTGATATATTTTCTCCAATATATTTTCTACGATATATTTTCTATGATATATTTTTAATGATATATTTTCTATGTTATATTTTTGCTGATATGTTTTCTATGATATACAGTATATTTTCTCTGATATATTTTCTCTGATATATTTTCTCCAATATATTTTCTCCAATATTTTTCTATGATATATTTTCTACGATATATTTTCTATGATAAATTTTCAATGATAAATTTTCTCTGATATATTTTCTATGATAAACAGTATATTTTCTCTGATATATTTTGAATGATATATTTTCTTAGATATATTTTCAACGATAAATTTTCTCTGATAAACATGTATTTTCTATGATATATTTTCAGGTTGTTAGATAAGTTGTTGGTTGTTTGTCCAAACGTTGATTACTGTGAGGAGGTGCTACCTAGATCAGATTTAGAAGCTCATTTAGCTCACAGGTAACTATGTTGTCTCTACCGTAATATTTAACATAGATAATAATTATCTGTTTTGCTTGAGTATAAAAAGCTGTTGACAATAGATGATATCCGGTACTTTGTGCATGTTATTTTCCCCCTTAATTTTACTTTAGGTACAAACAAATCTTGCCTAGTTAGACTGGTTTTGTATTCATATGCAAACACAACTGACCCCAACTCCATTGTCCAGATATGAATATTCAAGTGACACAAGGATTATTACAGTAAAAAATCAGTTTGTAACTTACAGATAAGTGGAGATCCGGAGTATGTCTATTGTAAAGAACCAAATTTATTATTAGGCCCCTACAGTCCGCCAGTCAGTCTGTCCGTCAAGTAAATCTGGATTCTGCTACAACTTAAAGCGTTTTCAAGCTAGGTTTATGAACCTTGGTATGTCTATTGGGACCAATGAGGAGATTATGCATGTCTAATTATTTTTTTATTCGGACAAAAATGGTGGTTACCATGGCAACAGAAACATTGACATCCTAGAAACCAGGTAGGGGACTTCTGTATTGCTTGCCATTCCTAATTACTTGTTCATTCAAGAACACAAATGTTCCACTGCAGCGGTAAAAGATTTGCACATAATTAGTACTATCAGAAATAGGATTCATAAAAACTTCATTGGTATTATTGGATTATGCTAATTTTGTGGTTTCTTAAATTAATTACTTCGGAATTTAAAACAAGGAAAGGAAAATCTCAGGTTACAATCATTTGATTTTTAGTATTTGTTGGGTTTTAATTTTACAATCTAGTCCATCCCCTGAATCAAGGAAAATGAATCCATTGCGAACATTAATTACTTGTTTAGTATTCTGTCTACATAATCACAATTTAGGTCTCACAGACTTCTTTCCCCATCTATAATAAAGTCATATTAGCCATTAAACAAGAAGATATTTCATGAACTACAATTACAACAAAAATTCAAATATAAAAATCAGCTTCTACAATTGTTACAATCAGGAGTTCCATTGTGTATTGTACTTGGGAGAAGGGTTTTTGGCCCTTAAAATTTCCATTAGCCCCATTTTGACCCCTAAGATTTGGGTTTTATTGGTCTTCTTCTCTAAAAATCGTGGGTATTTTATCAAATGTTGTCAAAAGTATCAAATTGACCCGTCAGATTCAGAAGCTAGTGCCGTGGCCATGTTGCATGTTATAAACTATTTCAATGAGCCACATTGGTAGATATCATAATGACCTGTCGGATTCACAAGCTAGCAGTGTTTTTTCTTGCTATTTTGGGAAAGTACCAGGTACCAATAAAGTTGGGAATTTTTGTGCTTAAAATCCCGAAATTGGGAATTTTCGTGGGTAAAATCCTGTGATTGGGATTTTTTTAAAAACTGCTTGATAGACCTTTAAATGTCTATATAAATTTTTTTTGACATAATATATTGTTATAAAGGAACATAAGAAAGGTAAGTTCATCATAGTAGTTTCTATGTTAATTTTCTCAATTTTGGAAAAAAAATTACTTGTGAATTTGGAAAAAGGGTCATTATTCCTGATTTGAAAAGTACCTTTTATGGGTGATTTACAAAGAAGGGGAAAACAGCCGGCTAGTGGAAGCCATGTTACATGATGTAAACTATTTCAATGATCCACATTGGTAGATATCAATCTGCTTCAGGGTACATGTACTGTGATTGTCGCTCAGGTCTGGTTGTTGCATAATTGATGAACTCTTTCAATGTGCAGTCTATCAATTCATTCACATACTATATGGAGATTTTTATCTGGCTTTTAATTGTAATTAATGGTCTGTTTAGTCTCAACTTGTTAGTGGGGGCTGTTCAACTTTGTGTATGGGTTTATGGTCCCTGGAGACGGGCCGTTCAACTTTGTGTATAGGTTCTTGGCCCCTTGAGTCCCCTTTGGCAAAGGTGAGGAGGCTGTGATCAGTCATTATGTCTCCACTTTGACCCCCTTTGTACACCCACAACCAAATTACATTTTCTCAGATCGTAATGACAGTGAACTACCCGTAGCCTCATATATAGCTTGGCCAATTTGACATGAGCTTGACCTTTTGATTAGCATAATTTAACGGTCAATATTGCCTACGTTTACAAAACCGATTGTATGTTTTCATAATCTGGGAGCATCACAAACGCTCGATATGTAATACAAACACAAAATTGAAATACAGATATCGCACGATTTGCTTGCGGAAATTGATATATTCAAAGCAAGCGCCTTGTAATATATTCTTGCATAAAGGTCAGGCTCAGGTCAAAAAAGCCAAGCTTATAATACTGAAATAAGGGTGAAAATCAAAATAATGAAGCCAGAGCGTGACATAAGGGGTAAAATTTAGAATACATTCTATGGGCAAGTAATAATTTGAATTAGATAGGAAAATGGTTCAAGTTAAATATTCCAGAAGGGCAAGATGATTAAAAGAATAGAAAAAAATACAGACTGATTTGTTTTGAACAATTTAATGAACTTTTTGTCAGATAAGTGCCTTACTTTGATACAAATTTTTTTTAACCATAATTAGTCTGAGACTGTATAAGTTCAATCAAATTAAACTTGACATGTGTCGACAACATTTAAACAATGAACAACCAATGTTATACCTAAAATAATGTTAAAATTGAACATTTTATACTTCTGAGGGTCAACATTTTTACTAAAGCACCTACTAAAGTTTAGGTAAATCTGTATTGGTGTCATTCTTAGAAGAATACTACTAAATTTTGAAGCCTTTAGGATATCTAAATGAAGCATGCAAAATTTCAAAGCAAAATATTCAAAATTGACAACGATATGGCCATTTTCCTAAGCACAGTATTTTTTATAAGTTCCGTACACTTGGGACAAAATATATGTGCTTACTATATCAACACTATTTGAAAACTACTATCAATATTTTTTCACTTGTATGCTTATACAATGAATCTTTAAGGATGAACAAAAGAAATAATGTCTTTTAGATGAGTTTGAATCTTGATAATTCTGTAAATAAATCATTTGCATATAATGATTATAACATTCAGATGTCGTTTTGAACATGAATTATATAAAAGTGAAAGAACAATTGCTTATTACAGAACTTCAGAACAAGTTAACAATTTTTTCTTCTATAAATCACTTTTATCATATGGCTTCAAAGTTTTTCATTTAATTCATAATAAAGTTGTATATCATGTGTTGTTCACTTGGGACACTTTATAAATATAGAGAACTAACTGTTATAGCTCCAAATCTTTGTAATGTTGTGTCCCATATAAAAGTTAATTTAAATTGAATTAAAGCTTGAGTCCCTTTCCTGGAACAAGACAATGTGGCTTGAATGTCCTGGTATATCAGATAGTGGCTGCCATCATGCCATGTGATATCATCAGGCCAGGTATAACTTCCTGAACTACATGGTTTTCTAAAATCCGGAGTTGTACTTCCTCTGAGTCAATTTGCAATACATCAAAAGTGAATTATTGATATTTTAATCTCAATATGTCCAATATGTTGGTATGCATATTAGGATTTGAAGTACTCTTAGATTTATATCATATATAATAATATTTACACCAAAAACACAGTATTGCATGTGATATCCAACTGTTATGATCAATAATTGGGTAAAACATGTTACTGTGATAGTGTGGACCATTTGTAAGCAGTGTGATGGTCTATGTGTGAGCATTATGTCACCCAATGTATTAGACATATGCCTGTCCACTTGTTAGCAATATGTGTAAGCATCAGAAACTGTCATTGCAGTTGATTGGCCCATATGTTAGCAGTATGTCATTATACGTGCTACCATGGGTAAACATTTTGATTAGCCCATGTATTAGCTGTACGTCAGTCCATGTGTTAGCAGAATGTTGTTCCAAGTTTTATGACTTCTTATGCTTATTTTTGCATGAAAATTGAACTCTTCTACCAGAGGGGAAGTCATTTTTACTCTAGATGTTTCTGTGAAAAAAATAAGTATGATTCTTGTTATGATTTTGAAAATATCCTATTTTGGTTATTTTTTGTCCCAAGTGTACAAAAAATAGTAACAGTTTAAACCTGCTGGATTGTATCCTTGTAAAATCAATATTACTAAACAGAATAATACTTTTTATAGCTGTAAGAATAGTAAAACATCTTCATACATATGATTTAGAAATCAAGTTAATGAATAAAAATTGCAACTGAATTTAATCTTTTTCTTATAATCAAAATTCAAAATTATCCATCATATTTTCTTTGTTTACCATGACAACAACCAAAAAGACATTTCAGAAAGAGTATTACACCTTTCTAAATGCAGCAGTAAACCTGGATGATATTACATGTATATTTCTTGGCACTTACACCTGTTTATCAAAACTCTCAAAAACCATGTACACTTGGGACAACACCATTATTGGCTGTAAAACTCTCAAATGACATTTCTTTGTCAAATTTGTTTTAGTAACAATTTGTTTTGGCCATTTCTTAGTCAGAATGGGCAAATAAATCAAAACTTGGCATGAACAATGAAAATTACATACCTTTTGCTATTTTGTACACTTGGGACAATTTTGTATGTGTATCAAACATTGCAAATGATGTGTCATCCAAGCTGACAATGTATAAAAAATGTTGTAAATCCTAAAGTGTACATATGTACCTATCAAATAGATAAACCAGATTCAATCTATTTAGTAATACTATTCATTGCTGAGTCTACAAATGTATCCATTGGCAATTTTTGGAGCAAAATAAGACTCAACCCCTTTCCATTTCAAAGTTACATGAACACATTATGATCCATTGGTATTGCCAAAACCTTTACTAAATCAATGACCAATACATTGCACTTGACCATGAAGAAAACCCCATGATAATGTCAATGATGATGGCAAAGTTATTCAAAGTGGAAAATACACTTTCACATTCAATGTCACGCATTGTCCCAAGTGTACGGGCCATTTTTTGAAGGTTTTTTTCTTCATAACTTTTTAATGGGCTGTCCAAATGCAATAAAATTTTCCTTAACAACTTACCACATGGAAACACATATTAAGAAATACTAAATACCCTAGTATCTTATTTCAGTAAGCTGTAGACATGACATTACTGAATGGCTTCATTATTTTGATTTTCACCCATAACAAGACAAAGTAATTTACAGACATTGGTCAAAAGTGATTTCCTAAAGATAGTTCTTCAATGTATACTAGGGATGGCAACGAGTACTAAAATCGGTACTCAAGTACTCGGTCATTTTTCCGATCGAGTACTCGGGTACTCAGAAAGCAATAAATGTCCATGATATTTTGGGAAATAGAAATGTTGTAAGTTGCAAACGTGGCGTGCGTGTTCAACTTCAAATAAAACAGCGCGTTTGCCTGTCCGATCTGTTCAGTTGTTGATCAAATCTAGATCGGTTAAAGAACTATGAAACAATAACAATAATAAAACGTATAACAAGAAAAACAATACAGCGTGAAATCAATAGAACTTTTAATCAATAACGCTAGAAAATCAAATAAAAACAAATAAACAACTAAGGGGAACTACTCTTAAATCACCCGGTGACATAAAATGTACAAAGCGTGACCAATTCATAGAGTAATCGTTCGTTCATATATACGCCGAGAACGATTTAAATTTAAAGTAATCTATTTTATTTCTAAATCGATTGTCACCCCCAATAAACAATAACTTCCAATTAAAAATGGATGAAAATTACTGGGTTGATGTCAAAGAAAGAACACCTAGCTAAGTGTCATAAACTAACTGACAGCAATTGATTGACAGGTCTGTGTTTTGATTACGCTTGCAATTAGCGACATACTGTCGGCGATTAAGGATTAATGACACGTTGTTAATTGTAATTTTAGTTGACCAGATAACACTTGGACATCCTCTGTATTACACAGGATTAAAAAAATTTCCGAGTACTCGAATACTGATTTTACTATACGATTATCGGACGTTTGAACGAGTACTCGGGTACTCGTTGCCATCTCTAATGTATACACTAAGCTAAGCCGCTAAACCTCTAAACCTTGCTGCCTGTTGTAGAAATTGTTGTTAATTTTAAACTTCCGATCAAACGTGAAACCTTTTGATCAGGGCTTGACACTAACTATTTTTGATCACTGGTCCCCCAGCAAAGAAACGTAAAATTTGTAAATAAAACAGTTACCAGTCCTTCTTGACTTTCACTTTCCTTGGACCAGGGGACCAGTGTTAGTGTCGAGCCCTGCTCTTGATCTCAAATGGCATATCCTACCTCTACGCCATTGATCCACTCTTGGACAACTTATTATGACTATCTGCCTTTCATATTTTCATGTTAATTGTTTGCCTTTTTTTTGTTCTGATTGCAGATGTCGTGGAGCTGTGAAGAAGTGTATAAAGGCAAGCTTAGGTTGTACATTCCAGGGACCTAGAAGTGCTCTACAAAGTCATTTATGGGAGTGTGACTTCAGGGACCAACAATCAGGTCAGAACTGTAACAACCTCTCCTGAGTGACCCTCTATAGAGTAACAACCTCTCCTGAGCAACCCTCTATAGAGTAACAACCTCTCCTGAGTGGCCCTCAGTTGAAAAACAACCCTTCCTGTGTGGCCCTCAGTTGATTAACAACCTCTCCTGAGCAACCCTCTATAGAGTAACAACCTCTCCTGAGTGGCCCTCAGTTGAGAAACAACCCCTCCTGTGTGGCCCTCAGTTGATTAACAACCCCTCCTGAGTGGCCCTCAGTTGAGTAACAACCCCTGCTGAGTGGCCCTCAGTTGAATAACAACCCCTCCTGAGTGGCCTTTGGTTGAGTAACAACCTCTCCTGAGGGGCCCTCTGTTTAGTAACAACCTCTCTATAACAATACCTTAAGAATATCCCAAAGCTGATATTGTACTATAACTTTAACCTATGTAGTGCAACAACCTCTCAACAATGATCAATATTTGCAGCTCCCTAAAGGGGTTTTTCTACAGAGGTTGCACTGTATATAGTTTATGCCCGACCTCTACTGAGGCAGAAGGCATATATAGTGAATGTCATGTCCGTCTGTTCATGTGTCCGTCCGTTTATAAAATGCTAACCAAAAATTTCAAGTTCAGATTTGAATTTCATCCAGGCATTGCTTTCAAACTGAAGTTGGCATACTTTTTTACCACCACAAACACCTTACATTGTCAAAGTTATGCATAACTACTATCCAACATTTCAACAGAATTATGGCCCCAAATTTACTTAGCCAGTTCCTATGGACAAATTGAAGCACACTAGATCAAGTCTATCAGTACTGTAAAATCATTTAATTTCGTTGAGTCGAAATTTCGTGGTTTTGGTAAAAAAGACAATTTCGTTGGGACTTAAATCGCGGATTTTGCATTTCAGGTAATAAAACAGGAGTCAAAATTAATGTTTGTTGGGATTAAAGTTCGTGGCTGAGGTGAACCACGAAATCCACAAAATTTAATCGCCCACGAAAATTAATGATTTTACAGTATATGGCAGTACATTTTGTACTTGTTTGGCGAGATTAATATTCATGTCTTATCTCTTACAAAAATGTTGATTTTTCTCCTGTTATGTCAAACATTTCTGCCAAATGCTTTCATATGAATTGACCAATAGTAACCAAACTTTTGTTTCAACTCTGACTATTTAGATCTTTTGGAAAATTGTGGGGCACCTCACAAGAATTTATGAGTTTGATTTTTCTTGTACAAATTTTGACTTCTTGGTGTCATTGGCCCAATTGACAACTGACAGAGCAAGCCATACACACCATTTCCATCTAAATAAAGCAATATTTATCAAAAACTCAACTTACAGGTGGGGGGAGAAAAGGCGTGTAGGGGAAGAATAGGTTTGGTGGAAGATAAAACTGACCATGCCTTTTCTTTCCAGGGGGGGGGGGGGGGTAAAAACTGTGGGAAGACTGGTTCAGGATGTTGTATTTATCATGTAATGACTTAATGTACCACCTTTACAGGGAAGAATGCAGTGATAAGTGGTGAAGTATCTACTATAGAGATACAGAGAGATCAAGCTGATTTAGGTATATCTGTGGTCGGTGGATGTGATACCCCATTGGTATGTCACTTATTCTTTTGTGTATTGTATGTGTAATTATACTCCATTGGTATGTCACTTGTTCTTTTGTGTATGTGCATGTATGTGTAATTATTTAAACCTTTTGGTCAAGGATAACCCATGAAAGTGCAAGCACGAAAGTGCAAGTGTCTTTTATTTGTACTGATTTGTGTTTATATATTTATGTAAATTAGAAGGCCATGTTGTAAATAAGTTTATACATGAAATGTATTAACTTAATGTGTATAACCTTCGTTAAATAAAATTATTATTATTATTATTATACTTGTTTCCAATGGGGTCCTCAGTGTTTTGCTGAAGGGACAGCAGGTGGAAGAGACAGTAATGTGATACAAGGTATCCGGGCGCGATGCCCTAGCTCTTTTCGAAGAGATACCTTGGTTCTTTAATGTGCCCAGTGTATAGCACCGATACACTTGAGACTACCTCTTGATTGCTAACCAGTTCATCTCTAGTTTGGTGGGAAACACAGAAAAGCGTTTCAGAAATGATTAAGTGCCCAAGCCGAGGATCGAACCCGTGACCTCTTGATCAGCAGTCAAGCAGGCTATTTGCTCGACCACTGTACCACCTTTTCTTGTAACGTTAAATGTTGCTCCTTCTTCTGTGTTTAAGAATAGGTAAAAAAAAATGCTGGATTTGTTGTCAATTTATCTTATTGCGCTGGATTTTTTTCCCAAGAGTGTTTCCCAATCAAACACCGTGCTACCCTTATTGGTCTTAATTTTTGTCAAACTATTTTGCTTAAATTTGTGATAATTGTTGATATTTGCTGTTATGTTTGTAGGTATGTATAGTTGTTCAGGAAGTATTCCCAGATGGTGTTATATGTAGAGATGGGAGGCTGCAACCAGGGGACCAAATTTTAGAGGTACATTTTCTTATGTGTTATTCATACCTTTACCGTTAACCTCTTAATATTCATGTGACGATTAGCTAGACTGTTCAATGACCATGTAAAGCCATTGTACTTCTGTTTGCAGGGTTCCCTTGTTCAGGGAAAATTCAGGGAAAAACATAACTTTTTCAAGGTCAGGGAAAAGTCAGGGAATTTTGAAATTACAAACCCATGCACTAATATTTTGCAGGTAAATGGTGAAGATTTAACACAAACTACACATTATCATGCACGGACAGTATTATGCCATTATACACCAATGTGTTGTCTCACTGTATATAGAGAGAAAGCTGAAGAAGACAGGCCTATAGAAAAAGAAGGTAGGTCTTATCTTCAATGTGCCACACCCCCATGCCACGCCCCCATGCCACAGCCCCTTGCCACACCCCCATGCCACGCCCCCATGCCACACCCTATGTCCAACCCCATGCCACACACCCATGCCACACCCTATTTCCCACCCCCATGTCACACCCCATACCACACCCCCATGCCACACCCTCATGCCACAACCTAAACAATTGGGTCACAGTCATAATTCCAGGCCTCATTACAACATCCCTGTTTGTTTCAAAGCAAAATGTTGCTGTACCTAATATGTAAATTCTTGTGCTTCCATGGGCTACAGGCAGGGCTTGACCCTAAGAACGGTCAAATTTGTAAATAAAGCAGTTACTGGTCCTTTAAAACCTGTACTGGTCCTTCTTGATTTTCTCTGGCCTCGGACCAGGGGACCAGTGTTAGTGTCGAGCCCTGACAGTCATACTGTTTCTTTCAAAGCAAAATGTTGTTGAACCTAATAAGTAAATTCTTGTGCCTCAGTGGTTAGTGTGCTTGCCGTCTAATATGACAAATTACTTCCATTTGGCTGAAATAAAGGCTATGTTCGACACTATGTTTAAAAACATGTAAATTCTGTACAGCCTTTCCAGGGTGATCCTCTGGAGAGCAACCACCTCTCTATTACAAAACAATCAAATTCCCCTAAGCTGATATTTACTTTAAAATTTAAACAACCTCTATTCTTCTGCCAATATTTGCAGCTCCTAAAGGATGTTTCTTTACTGAAGTTTTGCAGTAAATTGAATTGATTTATAGAGCGTTTTCATACATTTGTGCCTGTGAAATGATGTCCAGATATGAATTTGTCAATGCATATTATAGGGTTTTGCAGTATCAAAATCTGGCTATATTTTGTTTTGAACATATCTGTCAGTAGATCTTTAGATCAATTGGTTTCCGATCAATATTGATTTTATTTGTTTGAGCGGCAGGTCAAAGGTCAAGGTCTCTGTGACAAAATCATTAATTCCGTATAGCTGGTTATTTCTGCGGGTGTAATATTTTGCATTTTTGCCCCAAAAATGGGTGTGTTTATTTCTGCTGGTTTTAATTTCTGCTGATTCACAAAATGGCAAAAGTAAATTTCTGCGGTTTGCTAAATGGTAAGAATTGACATACACCAGTTTCATTGGCAGTCTGATTATGTACATTGTAATTAATTTTTACAGTCCAAACTGTGGATCACACTATGACATAATTATCATTATACATGTATAAATAATGCTGTCTTAAATTATAAAAACCTTTGCAACACTAGACAAACAGCAATAAACTATACATAGTAAAAATAATCAAGTTAATTTGTGAAAACCCCTCGATTATTATTTTTATCTAGTGGAGATAATAGTGTGCATGAGAATTTTCTACAGATGATAACATTCTGAGTAGATTTAATTCTGCGAATTGATCTTGGACCGCAGAATGGCAGAAATGTCCACCCCGCAGAAATAACCAGCAATACGGTAATGCATCAAAGAAGGAAACAGTGTGGGCTTGATAATGAAGTATTTTGGATGGTGAGTTTATTTGATAATCAACAAATGAAGTTTTTGTATTTCAGAAATTCTCAAGATATGTTTACATAAAACTAAGGGAAGACAACTTGGAATCAAACTGGTTGGAAAAAGGTATTTGAAACATTGAATATGTATTTTATAAATCTTCATCCTTAGTTGCGTTGGAAACATTTAAGATATGACCAACTGCCCCTGCTGTGAATCGACCAGGGATCCTAGTAAAAAGCATTACCAATACAACCACCATGCCACCGTTGTAGTGACATAAAAGCTGTGTTAATAAGTTAATGTATTGTTATATCCCTTATATTGCATGTACTTATCAAGTCCATTGGTTAAAATGTTGGATTATACACATAGTTGGGGAGACATTTTGATTTTGTGCTGGATGTCTGTCTTAATGTCTGTGAATGAATGTCTCAAAGATTTCACTAAAAGTCTTGCACTCATTTAGCACTAGTCAAATTTCAAGCTTAGTTGTAAAATATTGTCTGGAATATTACAGCTCAATAATTTTGCCATAGTTATGACCCTTTGTGAAAGATATATATTTTTAGTCTGGATCCTGCCATAACTCACAGAGTTTTCAAGCTAGGTGTATGAAACTTGGTATGGGGATAGGGACCAATAAGGAGATTATGCATGTCTAATTATTTTTTGATTTGGACATTTCCAAGTTGATCATGATGTTACTGTTTATCTATTACAGACATGGGCCAGGAGTCTACATACTGAATCTAGTAAGTGTGATTGGTTATTCAATGGTCTGTGATGTGCTGTTTGTGTTTTATGAAATTTTGGTTGTATTTAGTTCAAAGGTGGTATTCAATATTGATTTTACTTGATTTAAGACTAAGGACAATCAATCAGATTTCATCATATTAAACTCTTGTCTGTAACAGGGGATATGATTGGCTATCCTTATTTGTCAATAAAAAAAGATCAATATTGAACATTACCCTATGAATAATTTATTATAGCTTGGCCAATTTGACTTGATTCTGACCTATTGATTAGCATAATTTAACAGTCAATGTATTGTCGACGCTTACAACACCGACTCACCGAGTGTATGTTTTCATAATCGGGGAGTATCATGAAGACGCAAACACAAAACTGAAATACCGATACAGCACGATTTGCTTGGGGAAATTGATATATTCAAAGCAAGAACCTTGTAAAATATTCTTGCATAAAGGTCAGGCTCAGGTCAAAATAGCCAAGCTATACCAGTGTTTGGTGACTACACATATACTTGTGTTTGGGTGTGGGATATTTGAAGTTTAGCTAATATACAGGGTTAAAGTCAATACACCCAATCACTTCTCAGCTCTATCAATGGTATCTACTGTTTTCATGTAGCTATTATGGACCAGAAAACCAAATTGAATGTTAACCCTTGGATGGAACTTGAGTTGCATGGCCTCTCACATCGATGTGTCAGGGGGTTATGCTGATGTTCATAGCTTTTATGAACAGTAAAAACTTTCCAACACAATTGTATTGGGATTACAGTAAATTTCGGCTTATAAGACCACTTTGATTATTTTGAAATCATGCAGAATTTTGCTAGTATAAGGTCCCAAAGTATTAAATTTAGAACAAAAAAGGTCCGCTAATAAGACTTCACTGTACTTTATTGTGGCACAAGTTAAGTTTTTAGTTAAATAAAGATCCAAATTAGATAAATTAATATTTACTAGCCTGTTATAGTTCTTAGAATGGTATTTTTAGAGTTTCGAAAAAAAAGTATGGTATAAATAATTCAGTGCATTCCATTTCTCCTTATAAATTGTACAGTACTTTTCTAGTACTCTAATGATGTCACCTTTGGCAGTAACATAATAACTTCATACTTCACTGAGTGTCTACTGTATAATGTGGATCTTTTCACTGGGAAAACTTTTAACTTTAACTTGTTACCCGCAGGTACCTCAAGGTGTAGCATTATTGGATGGCAGGTTACATCCAGATGATCGCCTCTTAGAGATTAATGGACTCGATGTTTCATACAGTAGCCAGGATGAGGCTGCAGCTGTTATACAGGTAGGACACATACAGAATTTAATCAATATTCTGGAATTCTGGATCTTGTAAGGTACTCAAAGATGAAACTGTAAAATTATTCATATTCTGGGGGGGTAATTTTGTGGATGATCTCAACCACAAAATTAAATCCCCACAAATTTTAATAATTTCTAGAGTATATGATGTAGTGGATAAGATATCCTTGAAATTAAGCCCCCACAAAATCGTCTTTTACACCAAAACCAAGAAATATTCTCCAATTGAAATTAAATGATTTTACAGTATTTGATAAGAGTTGAACAATTCAGCAAGGAAGTCTGACTTTCACTGAAATTTATTGTGTATTTCAATACTTGATTATAAAATACTAATAAGAAATGTCTATGTGATATTTTTACCTGTTTGTGGCTATGAACATAATTTATGGCACTGATACTAAATACTAATTCAGCATTTCTATGTGATATTTTTACCATCTTGAAATAATTTATGGTACTGTTTTGCAGGCGTGTTCAGATAAAGTACAGTTTGTTATATCACGGAAGAGTCGTCCTCAGACACCTGATCTCATTCGTTCTACCTCAGAAACCCTTTGTAGCCTTGACATTAATAATCACCCAACAACAGCAACGCCCATGTGCCGAAAGTGCCGTGAACTTACAGTCACGATATGCAAGGTAGGATGTCAACATTATTTTGCTTCCCCCTGGATAGTTGATAAGGGGTATAGTACTTAATATCACATGAATTTCCTTGTATCCGGGTTAGTATAACCAGTACTTATATAACTCTATACGTAATGAGTGTAGTATAACGTTTAAATGACGTCATTTTATCTCCCAGATGACGTCATTTTGTGCTTTTTTCAGCTGAAAAATGCGCTTTTTCCATTTTATTAGAGACCTGTGATATAAAGAATATAATACTCGTTAACAATTGATATACTCTTATATTAAACTCGTTACGGAAACATTATTAAGCTTGCCAAAGGCTCGCTTAAAAAATTTCCTTAAAACGTTTAATATAAGTCTATATCAATTGACACTTGTGATAGATCATTTATGTACATGACTGGCAGTCTATTGGTAGGTTGGTACACCAATTGGAAACCGTTAAATACCTCAATATCACCCTGCTCTAGGATCTTTACACTTTATATGGTGGTTGGCCAGCAACAGTAGCTGACCCCTATCGATTTTGAAGTAGTAGGTAAAAAGTCTATGGTGGTTGGCCAGCAACAGTAGCTGACCCCTATCGATTTTGAAGTAGTAGGTCAAAAGTCTAGGTCACTGTGACCTTTAAGATTTCCAACTATTGGGCTGCCATGGGGGCATACATGTTTTACAAACATCTCTCAATTTGTTTCCTACTAAATGGGGAGACATATTTATTTTGTGCTTGATTTTACAATATTGGCTTGCCACAAGGTATGAGAGACTAGTATAAGCTATCCTTATGCTGAATGTAAAGCATTACACACTTCATCTTGTGTGCCCCCATAGCTCAGATAGCACACTTGCCTCCTAATCCGGCTACCCAGGTTCAACATTGGTTGGAGGTATACACATATGTCTACCATATTCAGCAGAAAGTTCACTGGCAAATAAAGGTTATGTCAGAGCTAAAAATACATCTTTGGGTTAACACAACCAAGGATCAAAGCCATATACATTCTAATGAATGTAATATCCCCCCAAAGATGTTCATTTAATGTTAGTTTGTGCAAGATTATAGCTTGGAGAATTTGACCTGATCCTGACCTTTATGCATAATTATATACATGGTTCTGGCTTTAAGGTGTATAGAGCTATATTATAACAGTCATTTATTGTCAAAATAATTACTTGCATCATTTTTAGCTCGACTATTCGAAGAATATGAGAGCTATTACAGTCACTTGTTCGTCGGCGTCGGCGTCGGCGTTGCATATGGTTAAAGTTTTACATGCAAAACTTTAACCTTGGTTATATTTCAATAACCAGTGCATATATTGGATTGAAACTTTGCACTGGCTTTCCCTGGCATGTAATCAACCATGTTAGATAACTCTTGCATGAATTTAATTCAAATTATGGCCCTTTTTTACTTAGAAAATTTGGTTAAAGTTTTGCATGCAAGTTACTAATAAGGCCATATCTCAAATAGTATCTGTGCTATGGCATTGAAACTAACAACACTTACTAACCATCATAAGGCAATGTTACCGGTCATGGGTAATAGCTCTATTATGATTATTATTTGAGTTATGCCCCTTTTTAACATAGAATTTTCTTGGTTAAAGTTTTGCATGCAAGTTTCATTCAGACCATATCTCAGCTACTATCCATGATACTGCATTGAAACTTACAACACTTGTTTACCATCATCAGTCAATGGTATCAGTCAAGGGCAATAACTCTATTATTTTTTTATTTCAGTTATGCCCCTTTTTAACATAGGAGTTTATTGGTTCAAGTTTGACATGCAAGTTCTATTCACGCCATATCTTAGTTACTATTTATGATATTGCATTGAAACTTATAACACTTGTTTATCATCATTAGTCAATGGTACTGGTCAATTGTAATAACTCCATTTTTAGTTTAATTCGAGTTATGCCCCTTTTAACTTAGACTTTCCTTGGTTAAAGTTTTGCATGCAAGATACATTCAAACCATATCTCACCTACTATCAATGATATTGCATTGAAAAGTTTAACTTTTACCAAAAATAAATGGGTGCGAGGTTTTGAATGTGTCATATGACGTATATCTAAGAAAATGATTGGTGCAGAGCTACGATATTTTGACATAAGGAGCAAAACGGTCTCCTGTTTCCCCGCTCATACAAACCTGAGATACGAGGTTTTGACTATCCAGCGAGGATATCAAACTTGTGTTGTTGGGCATGGTATTGTATTCAATACTAAAAATAATTACTAAACTACTTTAAACTCATCACTGATTTATTACATGACTGTATCCTCTACATTATTATTTTAATTTGTCACCATTGTTTTAAAATTGACTCCTTTAACAAATCATATCTTACTCATATGATTATTTTGTAGAAACTTTGTTATGTCAGTGGATGTATACAATTCCCTTTAAACATACACATTTCTTGAATAGAGTACAGTGCCGCTAGAAGTCTTAAAATCATTTTCACTGACAAATATTTGTTAATAGTCCAGTGTTGAGATAATTGCCATGCCTCAAGATTATTGACAAGATATCAAAAAAAAATTCTCAACAGATAATGAGGACAAATTTCCGTCTATTGCGCTAAAGTAAATGCTGGAAGAAAAAATAAAAATTAAAAAAAAAAAATTTTTTTGGTGCCGCCGTGATTCGATCGCTGGACCTTAGCATCAGATAATTACTAATCGAGCTGCTTAACCACTCGGCCACGATCTCGTTAGGAATATTGAACTAAATAATTGAACCCCATAAAATCATTGTCGCTCGCGCTGTGCACGCGCTATACTGTGCATGCGCACTAAATTTGTTTACCCCCCGGCGGTGCTGAAGTCAAAATCACAACAGCAGACGATATTTTTGGTATATGAGTAATTATTTGTTGATTTTGATTTTTTTTTCTTCCAGATTTCCTTTAAATACGCACCTGAGTGATTTGATACCAATATCAATGAATTATTTAACTAAATAAACCGTCTACGACCGTTTGTCCGGAACTTCTCCTGTCCGGAATCATCTCCCTTGGCAGTATACACTTTAAATACATTAATTTCCACGCACAAATTTTGCAGTATCAGATCTTTAGATATGTGTTTGTATTACACATTGAGTGTCTTGATGTTACTCCCTGCTTATGAAAACATACAACTAGGGAATAAATATGGACAAGATATCAACTGTTAAAATTAAAATTATGCTAATTTAATTATTAAAGTGTATAGAACTATATCGGAAGATATTTTTTTTAAAAGTTTCAAAAACTGAAAAATTATGCTTTCATATCCATTAGATCATTTTTCACTTCAGTTTTAACAGAAACTGTCTCTGTGATTTATTGGACATGCAAACTGTCCATTTTCATACGAAAGTGTTCTAGAACACTCTATGAAACTATAAGAATTGTCTATTTTTCGACGATTCAATCAAAGTACATGGAACCCATCCAAAGTTTTAATTCGCATTTATGGTAGTCTAGTATCGTACTAAAAACGATGCAAGTAATTATTTTGACATTGAATGACTGTTAGAATATAGCTCTATACACTTTAAGTTAAAGGTTGAGTAAAATTCTCTGGACTATACTCTGATAATGTACTCAATATTTGCAGGATTGTAGTGAATCTCTGGGTATAAGTATAGCTGGTGGTATGGCTAATCCACGAGGGGACACACCTGTTTATGTCACAAATATCAACCCTCACGGATGTCTCGGAAAGTCTGGGCAGATACAGGTACATTATTCATGTTTGTTTGTTTATATATTTATTAATTTGGACTTAAGACCGCTAAATCTGATTGAAAATTAACACATTCAAGTATCATATCATCAAACTATAAAATATGTTTTAGTGATTTAACTAATGCAATTGACACCAGTGGCAGAAGTTGAACTAACTTTTGTTTGTATCATCCATGAAAAGACACTTGGGCTTAGGGGTGTCAATTTTCCGCATTACCGTAATATGGATGTACATTTTCTGAAAGAGCCATGATTTTTGACCAAAATAAAGTTATTTGATGAAATTATCTTTAGATATCGCAAAGGTATGGTCAATTGAATCTGTCTTGAAGGAATTTCTTAATAGAAACTGATTCAAATATGGAAACAATGTGGTTGATGGCCTCTTGTTTGTCAAAAATGGTTTACCGCATTTGCTATTTCTGATTTTAAATTGACTCCGTTGATACCCCTATAATGGCTATTACAAGCGTTTTACCTGTCTAGGCTCGGTGATTATTCTCTTACTCATACTCCATGCTCGAACTTCAAAAACATATTATTTTAGAATTTTGCATCAAAACCAACACCAACTTGTAGCAAATGATATAATGAAGAAAATGAGCCCCCATTTCATATGTTTCCATTCAGTAATAAAGAAGTTACAGCAGTTTTTGTAACGAAGAAATAGTCCAATTGGAGTACAGAGTATGAGTTGGAGCATGGAGTACATACTCCAATGTTTATAATCACCGGGCCAGATCTCTCCTAGAAATAACAAAGTTTTACAGTAAATAGAGTATATTGAAATTTGCAGATAGTCAACTAGATTTTCCAACTGAAAAAAAAGGTTATTGGCAGGAGATTAAGGCAGGCATACAATTGCCAAAATTTATATTCCGATTGATAGAGTTTGGAATGAGATTTCATGCTGTATAGGTAGTTTAAATAAAAAACCTTGTTTGGGATTGAAAGTGGGCAGAGGTGATTAAGGTCACAGTTACTAAAAATAGAAAAGATATCTCTGTCCGGGGGAGGCACTCATATGCCTGCCATATTTAAGCAGGATGTTGACTGGCAAATAAAGGCTATGCTCAGCAAAATTATGCTCGACTGCCATGAAAATCTGGTTTTCATGGAATTTCCACTTCTTGTAACTTTGTTGTTTTTCCTTACAGAAAGGCGACATATTGCTGAGTATCAATGGTTGTAACCTGTTAGGATTGTCACATCCTGAAGCTGTTGCTCAAGTCAAGGCTAATACAGTATCAAAGGTGGTGACCTTGAAGATTGTGGAGGCACCGGAGACGTGTACTGGTTCCGGAATGTTTGTACCTAGCTGGTTATACTGGCAACAGATACCTAGGTACGATCACGTTGTACACATCACTGGCTTAGAATGAGAAGGTTTTAAAAAATGATATTTTGCGAAAACTGTCTGAAAATTGCTCTTTATTTCTGCAAAAACAAGTTTTTACAACATCAATTTGGTCAACTTGACATGTTCTCGATTTTCTTGAGAAAACTAGCACAAGCTGTCTGAAAATTACTATTTACTTATGGAAAAACAAGCTTTTACAACTTCCTTTTGGTCAACATGGCAAGTTCCGATTTTCATGAAAATAGATTCATAAGAAGCGCCTTATGATGCAGATTTCAAATAATTATTTATCAGTCTTATAAGGTCGTTAGTAGTAGTTATGACCTTCTCATTCTAAGCCAGCGACATATTCAGTCAACTGTAGACGTTCCTCTAGGGATCATATTCAATTTGGTACTATTTACTTAATTTTACCATTGATAGACAGAATTAATACCGATGATTTTAAGAGAAAAGGACTGCTCAAACCAAAATTTTGAGGATAAAAATGTGACTTTTGGGAAATTTCAACAGTAAAATCCCTACCGGTACTCCTGAGGCAAATGGTACACCTGCTTATTATGCCGAACTTGAACCACAGTTTATCGACTTTATTTATTGATAGGCAACACAGTTGAGTTTCCACTGGGGGGGGGGGGCATAAGTGCTTATTAAATGCAGTCTTGTATCTTCAATTATATAAAAATCTAAGCCAACAAAGTCCAAGAGAAAACCCTATGTATGATGCATTAATGTCATAATCATTTCTTGTTTCAGTACATGTCAAAATGTTAAGACAGTTACTCTTCTAAGAAGTCCATCAGGAAGTCTCGGTTTCTCAGTTGTAGGCGGGGCAGATTGTGTGCAAGGAAGCCTTCCTATTTATATAAAGTCTGTCGTTATAGAAACACCTGCATATAAGGACGGTAGACTGAGGTAAGTTTGCTATTTGACATGTTGCCAGAGTTACATTTCGGAGCATGTCCTGAGTTCCTGGGCCCGTATTCATAAAGCATCTTAAAGAGGCATTCCCTATACTTTTGATCATTTAAATCGACCCAGAAATAGTAAACATTAGATGAGCATTATTATTGCTTCAACTCCTCAAAATTTCAACAAAAAGCGCCCACTTATTACCAAGAAAAGCATAGGATATATTTCCGTAACGAGCAAATATTGTCACGAGTTCTTTCCCTTTTTCCACATAATAATAAATGACTGGAAGCGATAAATTATTATTGGTGATTAGAATATAATTTTTACTCTAAAGAGACATATTTATACCCACTTTATTCTGACAAATTATGACAATTGATAGTGTTTTGTACATTTAGCTAATTTAATGTGATAGTAAAAATATGCTAGTTATAGGGAATGCCTCTTTAAGTGAAAACTTAAATATTTTTACTTAAGTTAAAATATCGAGCTGCCCATATTTCCTAAGAAATGAAAAATAGCCAATGTTTTTCTGTATGATTATTGTAGCTCTTCACATAATGCTTCTAAACAATGTAAATAATTGTTGATATTAGTTCTCTTGTTTAGCTAATACACTTCGGAAAAATTAAAGATTTTAAGAAAATTCTAAGTTTTCACTTAAGATGCTTTATAAATACTGGCCCTGACTCATAAAATCGGCTTGTGACTCATTAGATTTTGGAAATACAAACAAATGTACTTAATTTTTACATGGTAGAAATCGTTGATTTATAAGTTAAGTGGGAAATTAGTCAAAGGACTCAAAGTTCTGAAAATCAAAAAGAAACACTGTCATAATACATACAGTAAACTCTCCGACTTTTCTGTCCCTTGTTCCTGAAGTTGAAAGACATTTACTCTGTCACTGTTAATTGCATAATACTGTTAATTGGTATAAATGAAACTGTAATTCTACCTCAACAAATAATCTTTGAAGGTGGGAAAGTCTCTTTATTATATCTCATATATATTGTGGGATACATAGTGATTTTGTTCTGGATGTCTGAATGGATGTCACAGTTTTTTGTCACAAAATTTGTCCATGCATGTTCACCTTGACCATTGGACGGTTTTCAATAAAACGTAACATGAATACTGAGTACCAAACCCTAGTTATACACATCTGACATCAAGAATTTTAGATTGGATTATTATTGTGGAAGTTAAAGTCCTTTATGGGAAGCGCATGTTTATGTGTCAAAACCATTTATGTTTGCTTTGGGGAAATTTGTTTTAAATAAAACATTCTGTTAAAGTCTTAAATGATATATTCTGTAATCTCTATTTTTTTTAAGTTTGTTATATTTTGTAAGCCCCTCTTTAAAAAAGAGAAGTAGTTTGCGTTTTTGGCTAAAGTCGTTTAATTGGTCTGTCTGTCCATATGGTTTCCGATAAATAATAGGGAACAGTTTGCCCTAGGACCTAAAACTCTACATGGAGGTTGGTCATCAACAGTACGATTTTAATGCATTTATTTATCCTCGCCACCGGATAATCCTTATGGACGAGGCTCCAGCAGAGTTTTAGTACTTTTAGTTTTTTGGGGATAGTGCATGATACAGAAGATGCCCCAATTCCAGAAGCATCCCTGGTTCTTTTACATGCCAGGTGTAAAGCACCCATACATGGGACCTCAGTTTTAAGTCTCATTCAAAAGACTGCTAGTAATTTTAGTTGGCCAACCCGGGATTTGAACCCACTTCCCTGAGATTAGGAATCTCTCGCTCTACGGACTGAGCTAAGCGGATTGGTCATCAACAGTAGATGGCCCCTATCGGTTCTGAGGTCAGTTACTCAGTAGGACAAGGGTACAGTAACCATCAGGCTCTCATTGGAGCATTAGTGTCTTACAAAAATCTCTTGTTTATTAATCCCCGTCATTAATAAATGGGCTAGATCCACGAGACAAAGCCGAGGAAAAAAAAAAAAAAAAAAAACATCTTGTTCTATTTAAGGTGTGGAGATCAGATACTCAGTGTTAACAGTGCTAACCTGGAGAACATCACTCATGCTAAAGCTGTGGAAGTCTTGAAGCATGCCACCGGTGCCATCACATTACGTATTGTTTCGTGGCCAGGGACAGTTGTTTGATAGTTTGAGATATGATAGACTACTCTAGTGTATCTAATACATTGGGCATGTGCAACTTTAACTATACCCCACACATTTGTACTGCGCCAGTCAATTGCACCCACAGTCCCCCCACCCTGGGCATTTTTACTTTTGTGTTGTTAAAACTAAAAAAACTTCCTCCATGGTCCTCCTGGGGACAGCAGATGGTAAAATCTCCGATATTCCCCCAGCCCTCTGACAACTAAATCCTGTTCCCAGGGTATTGGTTTGGAGAAAAAATTCCTCCAACATTTCCCCAGCAGTACAGGGGAAGCTGGAAGGTAAAAACACGGCCTTCCAACACCTATCCCCCAGGGTGGTGGAATGTTGATGCAACTGACTGGTGCATAGGGGCTGGGGGCTCTTTGGCTGAAACAAGAATATGTGTGGTTCAGAACATATGGAAAATTAATGTATTGAACAATATCTTTTTTCTTACAGTTATGCTATCATTGACTCAATGCATCAATGTTTGTCCTACTAAACTTAAACAAGGACACATGACTATTATTTTAAAGAAAGATGAGTGTTCTCTAAGGTTATGTGATAAATAAGATCACATGTATGTCCAATAAATACAAGTTTTATTAAGCATGTAGGCAAAAACAATGTGATACTCAGTTTCATATTATTTTGTCCACATGTTCAAAAAAAACTCATACTGTAAAATCACTTAATTTTGTTGGGACGAAATTTCATGATTTTGGTAAAAAAAGACAATTTCGTTGGGACTTCGTGGATTTTGCATTTCAGGTAATAAAACAAGGGTCAAAATTAATATTCGTTGGGATTAAAGTTTGTGGTTGAGGTGAACCACGAAATCCACGAAATTTAATCCCCCACGAAAATTAATGATTTTACAGTATATAAATAACACATAGCTTTGAGGGTGACAGTAAAAATGTCAGCCTGAGGAAAGTACTGTTACCCAAGGGCGAAGCTGTTACCCCGAATCTTTTTCGTCCACAATCAATTTTGGTAGATATATTTAGGTACGAATCGTTACGGGTACGAATGAACTGCTTTCAATTTCGCAAGGTGTAAATTACAGTGAACTCTACCGGAGACGATTTCATGACATAATGTATGAATAATACGAGTTAAAGACTCTGTTCCTTGTTTCCCCAAGTACTCAAATCGTGTGTAATTAGCTAATTACCTGATTAATCAAAGGATTCAACATCCAACATTTTGGACCGCTTGTTAACCGGAAAATAAACAACTCCATCTACCCAAAGGAAAATATGAAGCGAAAAGTATTAATGTGTTTCAAAGATACTGTAGATGCACCTAATTCTTGGAATACTTTTCAGCACCCAATACGCGATTGGGTATAGAGAACTCGAACTAAAACCATGGAAATGCGGGTTGAATATGCCGCCATTTTTGTTTTTGCATTTATAAACATACCACGTGACATGAAAAGTACTGTCAAAAAAGTACTATCACCCTGCTGACAGTAAAAAAATGTTTAATCACGTGGAGTATTGATCCGCTTGATCGTAATAGTAAGAATACTACCTGTTTGTCTATGGGAAATTAACATTACGAAAAAAGTGAGGGGTAATAATATGTAATAAACACTCATGCAAGATCCTAAAAAGTTTGTTTTAATCTCTAGTTCAACTTACAATAGATGATATCCGGAACTTTGTAAAATGTCGTTTTTTTCCTTAATTTACATGTAGGTACAAACAAATCTGGCCTAGTTAGACTGGTTTTGTATTCATATGCAAAGATAACTCTATTGTCCAGATATGAATATTCAACTGACACAAGGATTATAACAGTAAATATCAGGGGCCTCATTCACCAACGTTGTAAGTCTTAAATTCTGACTTAGACTTTAAATTGCCAAATGTTCTATTTGCTCTAATGTACCGATTTTGATATAAATTGGTATACATGTTCCGTGGGTAACAACAAATAATCAGACAAAATTTCACATGGTTAAATCTTATTGCAAAGAAATGGCAGTGATTTCAAATGTTGTCAATTTAAAGTCTAAGTCTGAGTTTGAGACTTACAACGTTGGTGAATAAGCCCCCTGTTTGTACATACAGATTAGTGAAGATCCGGAGAACTGAAGGTCTATTATGACCATAGTAAAATTTAAAAATGAATTTAAAAAAAGAATTGCCCAATATTTCCGTGATGTTACCTGAACCACACATATTTTTATTCAGCCTTATTTATTTGATATGTAAGTTTATGTGATAAATATACATTGAAGATATGAATACACATTCACATGTGATAATACCCTTACACACAAATGATATACCGGTATTGTTTATTTATTCATAACCTATCAAGATCACAGGTAACTGTATCTGAAAACGAAATAAAAAAATTTTTTTTTCATTTTCAACGATACAGATATAGCTTGACCAGATTAAACTGACACTCATCAAAGTCTGTAAAGCTCATCCAGTTGTGCTCGGGTTGTATTCGATTTGTATTTTAATTAACTATATACTGTTATCTCTGGACTTTTACTAATTATGCAAGGAGTCGCAGTTTAATCTGGTTAAGCAGCTTAGCTATACCTGTGTTATGATATATTACTTCTACCTGGGAATCAGAATAGAAATGAGTTACCCAGTGATATGGGCCCGAAATTACCGCCAATACTTACACTCTGCACTCGGCACTCAAATATTGAAATTCCTTCTTTTGAGGTTCAAACCAACATTTTTTGAGAACGACAAGTTGAAATTATGTTGAATATGTGCTAAATATTATCATTTGCTTGTTTCCAATTGATATTTAGTGTATTTGTAAGCTAAATGTGTACTTTATCAGCCTGAGTGCAGAGTGTGATACTCAGAATCAACAATTACATTTTTATGTCATCAATAGTTAGACTTTGAACATACTAGACTTAAACACATACCTACAGCAAACAATGCTCTAGTTCATTGTATAAGATAAATATTTATTAATATATATAAAGGTTCAAAATAAGCTTACAATATACTATAAAATCATTTAATTTCGTTTGGACGAAATTTCGTGGTTTTGGTAAAAAGACAATTTCGTTGGGACTTAAATTCGTGGATTTTGCATTTTAGGTAATAAAACTAGGGTCAAAATTAATGTTCTTTGGGATTAAAAGTTTGTGGTTGAGGTGAACCACTAAATCCACGAAATTTATCCCCCCACGAAAATTAATGATTTTACAGTATTGTAAACAAGTATTGGTATAAAAATGAAATCTCCACTTTAGCTGCTGAAGTAATGGACATGTTTAAAAGTTTGCATTTATTTTGTTATGTGCCTTGCGCATTTAAGATGTAATTGGGCATTTTTTTGTCAATATTCTGAATGTCAGCATATAATACAAATACTGAAATTTTTATTCAGTTCTAAGTATTCAAAAGGAAAATTTGTTGACACTTTTTAGATTTCGATAAGTTTTGTTAAAAGTGAAATTAGAAAAAAATCCATTTGTGCAACATCATTAATTTTACATTCTCGTTCAACCCGCGTATTATTTTCAATTACATAGTCTAGAGACTTGACTATACACTGATTCATGAGAATGTAATTTTATTGAATCTAACTAATCCACATAACACCATTATGTACAAAATCATGTTGCAATACCTTCTATTTCATTATGCCCCTACCAAATAGAAAGTAGGGGGCGTATAGCTTATACATGTAAACATTAAGATATACAGTCACTACCGTCATATAGTCATTACTAGTGCAATCATGTATCTTGTATATTTTTACATTTTATTCATCAAGCTGTATTATCAAAACTGCAAATTAACATGTACTGGGGCATTATTCACCAACGCTGTAAGTCTAAAATATAGACTTAGACTTTAAATTGTCAAATGTTCTATTCGCTCTCATGTTGTTATAAATGTACCGAATTTGGTATAAATTGGTATAAATGTTTAGTGGGTAACAACAAATAGTCAGATAAAATTTCACAGGTTTAAATCTAATTTCAAAAGAACGCCATTGATTATGAATAATGTCATTTTAAAGTCTAAGTCTGAGTTTTAGACTTACAACGTTGGTGAATAAGGCCCCTGGTGTAAAGATCTAAAATAGTAGAATATCAAATATACACTGAAGTTATCCTAATACATGTACTTTGCTTCTCAGTTCTATCAGAGAAGTTCTCCACACCACTCACTTTCTCTCCCATTCTCCAACTGCCCAATTCCCTCCCTAGTCAGTATGCCAAGTACCAAAAAGTGGCCTAACCCAAAAAAATAGTACGCACAAAATGTTTTTGCATAAAATGGTTATTTAACATGTCCTTTCATAGAAACCAAATGATGCAACCTTGTCATCATTGAGCATTTTGATATATTCAAGATGGCCACCAAGATGGCCGCCGAAAATCTAAAATGTTCATATTCATACAATTGTCTATGTTTTCAATAGCATAAAACACGTATGTTTAGTAATTTATTGTTTAGTAAGGAGTTTACATATATTTGGACAAAATATTGATTTGAAATATTCAAAATGGCCGACAAAATGGCCGCCAAATCAGAGAAAAGTGATATTTTTATTGTTTTTATCACTCTTATATCTCATAACGCAATTATTCAACAATTATAATAATAGTTACATAACATATCATCCAAAAAGCTGTAAGGCATTATTAAGGTGGATGTAATCATACTTACCCCCATCTTTGATGAGGGAGTATAATATTATTGTTAGGTACTTAGTATATGTTGGTGATCTTCGTCGATTCATCAGTCGGTAGGCTTAAAGGTTTTTGTTCAATAAAGCTTGACACAAGGATATTGAGCAAAGATTAGTCAGCAGATGACCCCTTTTGATGTTGAGGTAAGTTTGTCAAAGGTCAGGGTAGCAGTGACCTTTAACATACATAAATAGACCAAATGACGATCAACAGTTGAAACCCAAGATCTGAAAAATCAACAGGAACCATACTAGTGTGTATTTTGTGTTCAGTACATTTTGTAGATCAACCTTCACTGTTGAATACCTGGCTGAATATTAGGCATGCAAGTTTCACAAGCATGTTGTATTGTACTCTTTAAGAATAATCAATTTTTTCTTCAGAGTTTATTTTATATGTGAGATTTGATTTTTTCATCATTTCGTGAACCATTACAAGGATCATTGTCATATTTCATTGATGTTCTTCGTCTTTTTGGACCATGATCAAGACTATTGCATAGTCGTAACGTTGGGTATGCTCAATAAAAAATATAAATTGACCCGTCTTGTCCACGTATTCCGTTTTTCTACTTTGACTTGTCATTCTATTTGGGTAGTTACCAGTTAAAATATGTTTGACAAACTGCAGTTAGTCATGTAGCAGTCACAATTAATTGTTGTCAAAATTGTCTTCTTATGGATTAATTGCTTGCATCTTGAATAGTGTACCTGTGATCTAACCTTTCTAACATGCTTACTTTTGATTGAGGAATATTTGCAGTACTAGTATATGGAATGATGATTTAGAACTTCTCTGTCCCGATTGACTTACAGCTGACTTTTCATTTATAGGCCAAAATATGTTGTACGCCATACGGAATGTAATAGATTGATTGTGTCTGGTGAGTGGATGAGTCTTAACTTGTTTAAGCCTATGTTTATGATATGGTGTAAGAGGTTGAGTTATGTTTCGTCGTGTTCATACAGTTCTGAAGCCAATTCGAGTTGATGCTAGTCACATAACCCTTGCATCTACTAACTTATGATTTTTCCTGATTGCGTGACCGCCTTGTTAGATGAAGGTTCCTAATATGTATGAATATATGTTATAAATATTAACTGTATGATGTCTTATTGTTCTGGTTATAACTATCTATAATTATAAACATGTCTGTTTATATTGTGGAACACATCACCGTCTTAGAGGTCGCATCACATGTTGACACTTCCTGTACATGTCATGTTTCTATGACAGGGTGTGCGCTTTGGTACAAGAGAGGCACCTGGTTCGCAGTCTACGCTACTGTTGAATTTCACTGAGCAATACTAACACACAATGCTCCACTCCACCGAGGTCTGAATTGGTACCTTTTCGTATGCGTTGTTTGTACATATTCTATATTTCTTGGGACCTAAAGGATATAAATAGCTCCATCAGGGATATTCTTGACCTTGATGATTGCTTATGTTACAATTCCATCAGTCCTGTACATGATGATTACTCCAGGGTCTTCCTGGTGGAAAGCGTCAGTCAACATGGCAGAGAACATGAGACTGAACAGTGTTGACACACCTTGTCTAACACAGTTAGTGACTTGGGACTCGGTAGACGTCTCTGTCGCCCAGGACTCGGGTCATCATTTCGTCATAAACTGGCGAACCGTGATGACAAAATGGACTGGGCATCTAAACTTGACCATTATCTTTAAAGTCCCTCCTGGCTGACGGTGTCAAAGGCCGTGGGCAGGCCAACGAAGGGTGTGTATAGGTCATGATGACTTTTTACCTGTAGCTGGCAGGCTGTAATGACTATTGTTCAGCTCTGAGTTTCTGACAACAATCCATTTTCTAGATGGCGTACTACAATGTAGTATCAGGCTGTTATATTCTGACAAGAAGCTTATCTGCAATGCCGAGGAGTGATAGCCCCTGTGGTTGTCACAGCTCTGTCTGCTGTCCTTCCGCTTGTAAAAATGTACTATGGGTGCATCTTCTAATCCTGTGGTCAGTGCACCTCGATTGAAGCATGATGTGAACAGTTACAGTGGCTTCTGTGCCATAGGCAGTCCACCGGCCTTTTATATTTCAGCTGGTATGGCATCTGAGTCTGGTGCATTTCCGCAGGATAGTTGTTTAGTGGCTTTCACCACTTCATGGATTGTTGGTTGTCTGCCAATGGTGAAGTTCATATACACTTGTGGTTGGTGGACAATGGCCTCATCGTTACTGGAGGAGAGTCAGTTCAGTATGGCATTTAGGTGTTCAGCCCATCTATCGAGGATCTTTGACAGATCAGTGATAAATGTTGATGAGTCCGAGCTCAGGAGGGGTAAGATACCTGAGGATGTGGGTCCATAGACAGTTTTTAGTGAGTCAAAGAATCTTTTTGCGTCATGGGTGTCAGCAAACATCAGTATTTATGAGGACTTGTTACTAACTAAGCCATTGGTCTTGCATGTCTCTTAGCTTTGATTGGCATGGTTGTTTGGTTGGTTCTCGGTCTTCTGTGGCTGTTATATCATCACAGGTACTTGGAGCATTTTTTAACTCTGAATTATGGTTCTGCTGATAGGCCAAATAGATGCGATGCTTTTCTTGCAGTAACCCAGATATTTCAGTCTCGTCTTTCTTGATTGTGCGGTCAAGGATCTCCCGTCAACATAAGTGAACTTATCGCTTTGGCTGAAGTGAACGTCAGAGAATCTGCTGCCGAGAGCTGTAAGCTAAGTATTCGTTTTTCCCTGCGGCCTTCGCTTGGATTAGAGATGAATGGATAGCTTAGAGATGACAAGCGTAATCATGGTATGTCCAGCATTCAGCAACACACATGGTCTTGGTGAGGTTAACATGTGCCTCCGTAGCTCAGTGGTTAGTGCGCTTGCCATCTAATCTGGCGACCCGGGTTCAAATCCGGGTGGAGGTACATATATATATGCCTGCCATGTTTCAGTAGAAAGTAAGCAAATAAAGACTATGCTCGGCATAATAATTGTAAAAAACATACTGCCTATCTGCCTTCCCGGTATTAATATAGTCAATCAGGTGCCAATGTTTGGCTTTCAGTGTTTATGAAAACATGGGCATATTGCCTTATTTTCGAAATAAATTACCTGTCATTTTTTCAATTTATTGGTCGTTTTGTCAGCCATATCGATTATTTTTGTTTTTGTATAAGTTATTGTTGTTCAAATTACATTTAAAACACTTGTCCAGAACTTATACCAATAAAATACTACATATATTTAGGCATTATTTGGCTAATATACAATATAGAAGCGATATGTACTTTTTTTTAAAAATATGGCGGCCATCTTGGCAGTCATTTTGAATTTTTCATATGCTCAATAATGCCGAAGTTGCCCATTGCCCTGGTAGGAACATGCTTTAAAGCCAATATATACATATTTTTTAACATAATGTGGTTTATATTGATAAAAAGACAATATATCACATTTCGCCTTTTCGGTAGCCATTTTGTCGGCCATTTTGAATATTTTCAACCCTCTTTTTTATTTTGAATACTTGTCTAGAATGTCTACAATAATTTTCTATGTATATGTTCAAAAATTCCCATTTTACTTTCAAAACAGAAGATAATATACAACTTTTAATATTTTGGCGGCCATCTTGGCGGCCATCTTGAATATTTCAAAATGCTCAATGATGACAAAGTTGCATCATTCAGTTTCTATGTGAGTACATGTCAAAGGACCATTTTATGCAAAAACATTTTGTGCGTACTATTTTTTTGGGTTTTGCCACTGGCATACCGACTACCCTGTCTGTCCCCTCTTTCATATTCTCTCCCCTCTTCTTTCCCCACCTTTCTCCCTCCTTTCTCCCTCCTTTCTCCCTCTGTCGGTCTCTCCCCTCTTCTTTCCCCACCTTTCTCCCTACTTTCTCCCTCTGTCGGTCTCTCCCCTCTTCTTTCCCCACCTTTCTCCCTACTTTCTCCCTCTGTCGGTCTCTTCCATTCTCTCCCCTCTTCTTTCCCCACCTTTCTTTCTACTTTCTCCCTCTGTCGGTCTCTTCCATTCTCTCCCCTCTTCTTTCCCCACCTTTCTCCCTACTTTCTCCCTCTGTCGGTCTCTTCCATTCTCTCCCCTCTTCTTTCCCCACCTTTCTCCTCCTTTCTCCCTCTGTCAGTCTCTTCCATTCTCTCCCCCCTCCTTCCCCCTCCTCCCCCTCCTTTCTCCCTTTGTCGGTCTCTCCCATTCTCTCCTTCACTCCTAACTCCCTCCTTTCTCCTCTGTTGGTTTTGCCTAGTTTTGCAAATTGTCAGGAATTTGATTTCGTTGATTACTGCCAGAGTAAAAACCCCATTACATGAAACATGTGTTTTGTGTCAAAAACCTTTCAAAAACAATTTATCATAGCAGAAATATAATCACTCACAAAATATGTTAAACAAGTCTTTAAATAGAATTAATTCATACATATCTAGAATATGTTATGCCACTTTTAACCAAATTTACATTATTTATGTACTTTGTTGACTATATGTTGAAACTTGGTCCATGATTTGTTGTAAGATTAACAATATTGTGTATTGTTTTAATAAAATTTTCACATACATTTAATGTTTTAGTTGTTCTTTATAGCTCACCCACAGAATAGAATACTGTAAAATCATTTATTTTCGATAGGACAAATTTTTGTGGTTTTTGTAATAGACTGTTTCATTGGGACGTTAATTCATGGATTTTGTATTTCAGGTAATAAATACAAGGGCCATAGTATTGTTCAATATGATTTGATTTCGTGGTTGAAGGTGAACCACAAATCCACGAAATTTAATCCCCCAGAAAAATAAATGATTTTACAGTACCATGTACTGGTTTGTCATAGGTAGACCACTAACAAAGCGGTTGTCTAGAGGTAGGGCGCGCGGTTCAGGATTGAGAGGTCCCGGGCTCAACCCTCATGTGAACCACTGGTTAATTTCTTTGAGCATGAATAACCCATATGCTCCACTCCGCCAAGGTGTAAACTGGTACCTGTGAGGGCAGTGTCTATTCCTGGGCGCCATAGATCGATGTTGGCTGCCACATCCACAGGTGAGAAATAGTTTCCCCAGGGAGACACAAATTTAGGCTTCATTATGTAGCCCAATGACCAGGGGAAGTTGAAATGGCTGGTTAAGTGGCTGAACAACTGAAAACAGCCCTCGAAAATTGGTAACTTAACTTTTTTAAGAAATTGATTTGGCATCATTTAACTGGAACTTGTAAAATTATAGTGTCCTTGCATTTACGTATTTATGTCATATTTTGTTATATTCTGGTCAAAGAACAGTACAGTTAAACGAAACCTTGTTTATAATAATGATTGTCAGTTCAATATTGCAACATAATATAGTATGGAGATATTAAAGTGATCCTGACATTTATACATGAATATATTACATCTTTCTCGTTTTGAATATATAGCTATATATTCAAAACGAGAAAGATGTAATGTATTCATGTATAAATGTCAGGATCACTTTAATATATTTTTCTGCAAGCAAACTGTTAAATATTGGTCCTTTAGATTTGTGTTTGTATTATAACTCATTGTGTGTCTTCATTAAAAAAATTAATAAAAGGTTCAGGATCATGTCAACTTCTCCGTACTATACGAGCCACTTTATTTGCTCAAGTAAATAAAAAATATATTATGCCGTTGAACCAATATATTGCTGGCTTAGAATGAGAAGGTCGTAAGTACAAAATCGATATACATTTGTATTGAGAAACAAGAAAAAACTGTCTGCAATTCAGTTTTTTATATCTTCATTTTTGTCAACATGACAAGTTCCGATTTCCATAACAATAGGCTCATTAGAAGCGCCTGGTACTGGAGATTTCAAATATGTAATGAGTCTTATAAGGTCGTAAGTAGTAGTTACGACCTTCTCATTCTAAGCCATCGATATCTAGAGGTAATATATTAACAGTTTTGATCCATTATGTGCTCACCTCAAGCTCAGCTCTGACACCCTGTGCCCATTCATATCAGTATCACCTAACGAGACCAGAAGTTACAAACACAGAATGGCAGTGGTTTCACTCCATAGACATGGGCGTAGGAGCGTCTTCAACATTGGGGGGGGGGGGCAAGCATTTGACAACTTCGTGGTCCCGCTGTGGTACGTTGGAACCTCGAGTTTGTTCTTTAGAGGATATATCGCTGGCTTAGAATGAGAAGGTCGTAACTACAAAATCAATATGTTGAGAAAACGAGAATTAACTGTCCGAAAATCACTCTTTTCTTATGGTAAAACAAGCTTTTTCAACTTAAGTTTGGTCAACATGAAAATTAGTTCCGATTGTCATGAAAATAGGCTCATAAGAAGCGCCTTATGTCGTATATTTAAATTATGCATTATTCTTATAAGATCGTAAGTGGCAGTTACGACCTTCTCATTCTAGGCCAGCGATATGTCGTATTTCGTCATATTTGTAAGGAAAATGTCACAATGTATTTATAAATTACAAAGTTCGAATCTGTAGCAACTAGACGATCACACGTCAACAATTTGCAAGTACCATCTTTGACTTCGTTTTCGACCTAATGACATGATTGACCACAGTCTTCCACTATCCTTGATTATTCTGTCCGCCACTCTTTGTGATCCAACCAAATGCTGATGGCAAAGTTAAGGAGAAATAAATATACGCTGAAGAATTTTCTTTGGTACAAATTGAAATATGGATACAGTTTTATTGAAGCCCACTTGTTAGGTAAAATAGTTCGGTCGTATGTGGATTTCATGATTTTATGCGGCTCTTTTGACACCCATGATACTCACTGGTAGACACCGTACAGCAGAAATAGCCCCCTATTTTGCACGAAAACGAAAGTAAAAGTGGTATTCGATTTCGGAGGACGGTAAGTTTTTAACCATTAGTCTGTTAATATGTATGCGATTCACTTAAAGTGAACTGATTTAGGTAGTGTAATGTTTATTTTAAAGCTCCAATGAAGTCATTTGCTCTGTAACTTCGTTAACTCTTGACAAACAGCACCGAAATGTACCTCTTTTGGCGGACGGTGCAGAAAAACGTACATTTTTCTTTTATCGCAGCTAAATTATTCATTTTCCAAGACTCTGTTAAGATTTAAACTTTTACCTGACATGTTCTTTACCTATGTTGAAACCCTCATCAATAGTGCGTCGTGCGTCCGTCAACAATTTCTTCAAATGACTTCTCCTCCTAAACCGCTTGGCCAAATTTGATAAAACTTAATAGGAATGTTCCTTGGGTGGACCTCTACCAAAGTTGTTAAAAAATTTCCGGTCTGTCGCATAACTAGGTCACACAGGCTAAAAATAGATTTTCAAAAAGGAAACTTTAAAAATCTTCTTCTCTGAAACCGCAAGGCCTAGAGCTTTCATATAAATTTGGTATGTAGCACCACCTTGGGGTCCTCTTCAAAGATTGTTCAAATTATGTCCCTGGGGTCAAAATAGGGCCCTTAGTTTTACATAGAGTTATATAGGGGAAACCTTAAAAAATCTTCTCCGAAACCGCTTGGCCCAGGGCTTTAATATTTGGTATGTAGACTCAGCTAGAGGTCCTCTACAAAGATTGTTCAAATTATGTCCCTGGGGTCAAAATTGGCCCCGCCCCGGGGGCCCTTAGTTTTACATAGAGTTATATATGGGAAACCTTTAAAAATCTTCTTCTCCGAAACCGCTAGGCCCAGCGCTTTCATATTTGGTATGTAGACTCAGCTAGAGGTCCTCTACAAAGATTGTTCAAATTATGCCCCTGGGGTCAAAATTGGCCCCGCCCCGGGAGCTCTTAGTTTTACATACAGTTATATAGATAAAACCTTAAAAAATCTTCTTCTCCGAAATTGCTTGGCCAAGGGCTTTCATATTTGGTATGTAGACTTAGCTAGAGGTCTTCTACAAAGATTGTTCAAATTATGCCCCTCGGGTCAAAATTGGCCCCACCCTGGGGGTCACCATTTTACTTAGACTTATATAGGGAAAACATATAAAAATCTTCTTGTCTAAAACTACAATGCCTAAGAGCTTTGACATTTGGTATGTAGCATCATCTAGTGGTCCCCTACCAAGATTGTGCAAATTATGCCCCTGGGGTCAAAATTGGCCCAGCCCCGGGGGTCACCGTTTTACATAGACTTATATTGGGAAAACATATAAAAATCTTCTTGTCTAAAACTGCACTGCATAGAGCTTTGATGTTTGACAATAAAGGCATACCGTGCGCTGTGTTAGGTTTATGGATCACAAGTTGATAGATAGAAAATTGAATATTTACCTCGTCCGTACTGTAAAACACCCGTTCCGAGTAACGGTTTTTCCGGTTCTAAAAATAGACGGTGTACCCAGTGAAATCAGGTATTTACCACTTCCAAAACGAAAGTCACCCGTCCCAAGTAACGGGTTTTCCAGTTCTAAAAATAGAGGGTGTTCCCAGTGGTATATGGTTTTGAGCATTCTGCTCGGATGTACGATAGTTGTATAAGTAGAGGATAGAACACGAGTAAGTGTTGGGTATGAAAACTAAATCGAGTTTGCGAGATTTTATGTTTTCATACCCAACACTTACGAGAGATCTATCTGTCTTAGACCACAGCTAAAATGTTAGTTTCTCAGATACAATTTGCACAACAATCAATTACTTAATACTATATTTAATACTTAGTAAACACAATATCCCCAAATCGTTTACATTAGCCATTCATAAAATAAAATCAAGGAATGTTTGGTGCACGGGTATTTTGTGTTTTCGTTGGTAACATTCCATTGGTCAACTTTCTTTCTGTTTTGTACATATTTTACATATCTTTTTTAAAGCAAGTGTACATGCATGTGCTTTTAAAAACAAGTAGTGGAATTTGATTTACTTGATGAAACTACTACATCGATGGCTTAGAATAAGAAGGTCGTAACTACTACTTACGACCTTATAAGACTCATGCATATCTGCTTTACAGTGCGCTTCTTATGAGCCTATTTTCATGAAGATCTAAAATTGTCATGTTGACCAAAATGAAGTTTAAATTCTTGTTTTCCTATAGTTAAAGAGTAAATTACAGACAGTTTTCTCTTGCATGCATGATGTTTTCGATTGTGTAGTAACGACCTTCTCATTCTAAGCCATTGACATGTAGTATGTTTGTGGAGTTTGAGGACGTAACCGCGGTTACGCAAATCAAGCATCTTCCATCCTGAGACCTTTTAGTCAAAGATCTGAATGAAAATCAAAGGTTTAAGGACGTGCAACCGCATTCAAAAGCAAGATTCTTGGACATGTTCAGCATACGAGCAATATGCACAATGACGCAGTTCTAAGATATTACCAGGACTACATTTTCGTGATTTAAATATACAGGGTATCCGTCTATATGAAAACAATTTTGACGAACAAGCAATAATAGCACGCAGTGGGCATAGAAGCACTGCTGTGTATTATTATAAACAACCGTTAGAGGCACTGCAGTGTAACTTATCATCCAAACTACAAACTCCATCGCAAACGCCTCCATCGCCCCAGTCTACAGCTGGACTAGTCGTCTCGGCAACGGTTATCAAGGCCGAGTCTGCTGGCTTGCCAGACCCAAATGCTATTGTGATAGAAGTACCTGACAGTATATCTGCTATTATAGTTTTTCAAAGGCATTAGAAAGATGTTGATTACACTGTAAAATCACCAGTCGAAACATTTGTGTAAGCAGCAGTAAAATGTAAAAATGTTATTTCACTGCAATTTTTTTTTCATTTTTGGAATACCGATTTTGTAAAAGAGCAGAAAACTCTTATGTTGAATAGTTCATTAATTAACAATGATTTAATTTTTTTTAGATATACTCAACTGCTTAAATAGTATTTAAGTGCATGTATATGTTTTATAATCGATACTATGTAATTCTTACTGCTTCAGCAATAGATTATTTTGTATTTTAATGATACTCTACTCTAGTTACACAAAATATAGATATAAAGTAACATAACAATTAAGTCTTTGAAAACGCCGCTTCATCCTCTTTAAACTCTATGTTTGATGTTTGTATTGGATATATGCATGTACATTTGTATAGTGATTGTTAATGCTTAAATCACACTAAATTCACTTGTCGATGGATTGTGTTTACAATAAAGCTATAAATTCCTGACTTGATGGATTATTTTGCTTGGCGTAAATAGTATTGGATAAATCAATGTAAGTTTATATACAACACTTTTTCTATATACCACAGAAAAGTGTTGTATAAAACAATTTACGGGATATATTCAACACTTTTTCTGCTCGTTAATTGGTCAGTTACAGTAAGCTGTGGTCTAATCTTTATTTGTAGGAGAGTAAGAGTATGTGTGTTAGAGCTACCTACTATGGATAAGCTTCATCGATTTTCAAGCTAAGCACGCAAATACCTTAAATACATGTATAGTCAGCTACGGTAATCTGACAGTGACGTCATCGTTAATGTATACCCAAAAGATTAAAGCCATTGCTTAAATAGGTAGAGTTTAGTTTGGTATTAAACTGTTGGTATAAGCTTTAATACTTGTTTTTACACCGTACTAGTGGATTGTTTTACTGCGTCACTGGATTTTTATCCAAACGGAACTGTAGGTCTTTGCTTCACGATTATGTTTATTTCAACCTCACGATTGAAGTATTCTGAATCCACCCTTGTTCGGGGTTCAGTTATAACTCTAACGCGATATTCTGCAATGTCAATAAAAACAAAAATCACTGACCATTACATCGATTTAGGGAGAGCAGAAGTTTATTTAACCTGATCACTTTTTTTCTCCAAGTAAATTAAAATTACGGTGCACATTGAAAAGATCATCCCTTTTCCAATATCCTTATGTTGTAAAACCTGATTTACCTGATTACTTTAGGCGGCACAGGTCCCAATACCGCGTTAGAGTTATACACGATTTTTGTACATGTGTGTATTTCACTTTCACGATTTTAATACTTTAGCTCCACTATTCTAATATTCAAACACCACCCGTAAGTGACAAAAGGATATATCGCTGGCTTAGAATGAGAAGGTCGTAACTACTACTTACGATCTTATAAGACTCATGTACTACACATTTGAAATTTGCATCATAAGGCGCTTCTTATGAGCCTATTTTCATGAAAGTCCGAACTTGTCATGTTGACCGAACTTGTTTTTCCATAAGTAAACAGTTTTTTTTATTGTTTTCTAAAAAAATATCGATGTACTTACGACCTTCTCATTGTAAGCCAGCGATATGCGAATGTCACATCCCTACCGTGGTCAATTGATTAACCCTTGTGGACACTCCTGGGTCATTATCAATTATTAAAGTGTATAGAGCTATATCTTAACGGTCATTTAATATCAAGATAATTATTTGCATCATTTTTAGTATGATACCAGACTACCTTAATTGCAAATTAAAACTTTGGATGGGTTCCGAATACTTAAATTTGATTCAATCGTCGAATAATAGACTATTCTTATAATTTCATAGGGTGTTCTAGAACACTTTCGTATGAAAATGGACAATTTGCATGTCCAATAAATCTGTTAAAGCTGATCGAAAAATGATCTAATGGATATGAAAGCATTATTGTTTTTCAGTTTTTGATTTTTTTTAAAAAAATATCGTCAGATATAGCTCTATACACTTTAAAGGGGATTTTTCAATTCTATATTTTAAAGAACAACTCTATTTGGTGGTTTGTGACCTCAAGGTAAATCCATAAATCGCCAGTAACTGTTTAACACGTCTCTCTTGATGTTTTATTTTCATAACACGAATTATTTTGTCTTTGTTTCGTTATAATTTCTACATATATTAATTAAACAAATCATAATGAAATACATCTGTAATTGGGTTTTATATTAGATTATTATTGTATTTTTAAACTTACTGTATATATAAATAGCTGACACATATGATAATGCAGACGACCGAAATTTGATATGGAACAAAAGTCTAGCTTACTCATTCGATTTATCATAAAATATAGAATTGAATCTGAATTTGGTCCGCGTAGGCATTTAGTGGTTATTTACCTTGATAAGTTGTGGGCTGTCGCATAGTTATTATATAGGCTGTCGCATAGTTTATATAAATACAATACATGATCACCTTAGTCACCTTATATCTTCCGGTTCTACTTTCGATTTCGAATACTAAATGTAGTTACTAAGTCTTGTCTGATTAATGCCGACGTCAAGGTAAGTAAAAGTTTACTTAGAAAGTTGTTCTGAAATAGCATCTAGCTCTAGATCTTTTCATTATGTTTGTTTTATTCAGTTTATCAAATAGTTTTCTGTGTTGAAAAGTACGAGAAAGAGTATTTTAGATACCAAATACAGTCAAGTACTTGGGCACACGCTGACCTAGATATTTGTGTACTACGATAATAATGTTTGCAGGGGACTAAAATATTTGATAAAGATTAATAGACTGGTTAAAATAAAATACTTATTATACATGTATATAATGTACAGTATACAATCATTCAAATGGTACTCTATGTAATATTCACCTGGCGTATGTGTTTCTAAATCGAAAGTAGCTTTCTGTTCAAGTACTTTTATATTAAAACTGATTAAATTTTAAGGAACCACGAGAACAAGCCTAGTTCTGTACATCCCTGGCTTAGAATTGAAATCTACATCATAATACGCTTCTTATGAGACTATTTTCTTGAAAATCGGAACTTCTTATGTTGACCAAACTGAAGTTAATGAGTGAATTTGGTCGGCAGATAAAACGTTTCTTTCTGCATCTATAGACTTGATGTACCCCACACAATCAAAATATGATATTTAAGCACTTAAATTGTTTCAGAGAAAAATCAGCCAACAGCCAAGTTAATTAATTGCTAATTCAAGAAGAAACATACATTGATGTTGGGAAACTATAATTCAGTCCAGTTTCTCTATTATAATTAATGGCTTTAAATATTTGTTTATTCAAGAGGATTGTATTAACATGTTTATTATTAACATGAACAAATAAGCCGTCTAGATCGGCAAAGAACTTACGTAATTTGATAACAGGAGTGAAATTTGATAGAAAATGTGTGGGCAGAAATTACCCTGCATTTTAAAATGTTGACATTACACGGAAATGAAATTTGTAGTAGAAAATAGGACAGAAAATGTTTTGGTAGAAAATGGCATTAAAACTGCTAAAATGTAATTAAGTTCATTAACATGAGTGTGCGTTGTAAATGCTTAAGCTGAATGTTCGTCTCATTGCAGAATAACGCTGCTTGTCTAGAATAACGCTGCTTGTCTAGAATAACGCTGCTTGTCTAGAATAACGCTGCTTGTCTAGAATAACGCTGCTTGTCTAGAATAACGCTGCTTGTCTAGAATAACGCTGCTTGTCTAGAATAACGCTGCTTGTCTAGAATAACGCTGCTTGTCTAGAATAACGCTGCTTGTCTAGAATAACGCTGCTTGTCTAGAATAACGCTGCTTGTCTAGAATAACGCTGCTTGTCTAGAATAACGCTGCTTGTCTAGAATAACGCTGCTTGTCTAGAATAACGCTGCTTGTCTAGAATAACGCTGCTTGTCTAGAATAACGCTGCTTGTCTAGAATAACGCTGCTTGTCTAGAATAACGCTGCTTGTCTAGAATAACGCTGCTTGTCTAGAATAACGCTGCTTGTCTAGAATGACGGAAGTGGTCAAGTTTAGTTCAGTTTGTGGCCAAAACATCAGTCTAAGTGATCACTGCTCAACTGCCACATGGAATTTGACCAACAGTGGTGGACATATTTTCTCTAACAATCCCATCACTCGAACTCCAGTTCGAGTCCAGTTTGAAGGAAGTGGACATTGCTCAGTTGGTTATACGACTTCAGATCCTAACACCAGTGGATCGAATGCTGAATCTGTCGATCTAAAAACAAGCAAGTTCCACAAGCAAGATACTTATATTCAAATAGCGGCCAGCGAGAATGCAGGAGAGGTTTGTTAATAATTTAGTTAATTAAGTGAGTTTAATTAATCTAATTAAGTAATACCAAGAGGCTTAAAACAAAGTGTTTCATTTTACAACAATAAATAGCTTAGGAATTAAGACCCATCCTATCTCGCAAAATTTGCAGATGAAAAAAGGAGATGAAACGTTACTTGAACGTGTATATTTAATGCATGTAAATCTGTGTCAAAGTTAAGGTGTATACTGGTATGTAATTGAAAAGCACAATTTTTAAGTATTTAATTTGCAAGGTCGATGTTGTTTCAACTGAACCTGGCATGCTTAAACGGAATTATAATTTATATGTTAACATATCAAACTGTTTGATATATTCAACTATTTCAGTACACACTGAGTTGGCTAGGGGAAAATGGCAGCGTCATCACAGACCGTGTTAAATTGCAACAAAAAAAGCAAATATGGCTCGCGCTGAACATAAGATTTGGAAAGGCCGTCGTAACACTTCGTCTTCTTGGTGAGTTATTTGTATATGTCTACTGTATAAAGATAGGTGCACAATGACAAAAATATGGATATTAGGAGAAAACTACATCTAATTACTTAAAAGCAAGTAGTGCTTAATACAACGAGTCCTTTTTTTATTTTCGTTTTAGTCTTTATCTATGACACTGGGTATACCCTCTATTTTAGAACTGGAAAAAAACGTTACTTGGAACGGGTGACTTTCGGTTTGGACGAGGAAAATATTTGATTTTCTATCTACCAACTTGTGATCCATAGACCTCAACTAGCGCACCGTATGCCCTAGGACTTGCCACGTACAGGTTGTCATCGTTTTCTTTGAAACGATTCTCCAATTAAACCAAATAACCGGTACCATTCCTTTATTTGAAAATTAAAAATTTGTATCAACTATTTTATTTAATCGGGGAATCTTCTTAAAGAAATTGACGACAACCTAAACGTGGCAACCCTTAAGGCATACGCTGCGCTAGTTGATGTTTATGGATCACAAGTTGGTAGATAGAAAATCAACTATTTACCTAAAAATCACTTGTCCCAAGTAACGGTTTTTCTGGTTAAAATAGAGGGTGTACCCAGTGTATGATACAGTAACCTGTGGTTTAAACATACAATTGTACAAGCATGGCTATGGCTAGTATTCTAATTTCTCAAATACTTCTACAAATTGTAAATAATTCTAGGAATAAAATTTGGTCATGATCAGTAGGGCATTTTGTGACCATGGGAGCTAAATTACATGATATGTATAGCTTGGCTATTTTTACTTGAACCTGACCTTTATGTAAGAATATATTACAAGGTTCTTGCTTTGAATATATCAATTTCCGCAAGCAAATCGTGCGATATCGGTATTTCAAATTTGTGTTTCTATTACACCTCGAGCGTCTTCGTGATACTCCCCGATTATGTGAACATACAACCGGTGTTATATCGTAGGTTATATATCGACTGTTCAATTACTATAGTATGCTAATCAAAAGGTCAGGCTCGTGTCAAATTAGCCAAGTTATACACCATATACTATTTTCTCTGTGAATAGGTATTCTAAAGCCGTTGTTCATAGCATTAAAGGTGTACATATTATATATAACTATCACTCTTTCGATACATATTTCGATGTTTTAGGTTCATCAGAAAAGCTGGCTTCATTCTCAAGTAACCATGGTGCTAACGTAAAACTGGAGCATAGCAACACCCGCGCAGAGTCTTTAACCTGGAGCCCAGCTTCAACATGCTTCCTAAGAAAATCGTCATCCGTTGGTGAAGAGTTGATGTTAAATTGTTCACCATTACTAGAAAATGGACGAGCACCAAGTCGATATTATTTAAAGCTTCAAGTATATGATAAAGATCCTATGTGTTTGAAAGCCGATTATGAACATTTGTTCGATGCTAACAAGATTCCAGTAGAAAATACGCCTATAACTACATTAGAAGTTTTACTAAAGGAAGATTGCAATGGAACAGTGGGTGTGTGTATGATGTCCCCGTCCTTAATTGGCTACATGACAGCTTCAAACAAGTACATTGAGAAACTTATCCCAGCATCGACTTCAGGTACGGTTTGGGTTATCCTAGAACCTTTCCGAATTAAAGTAAGTGCGAGAAAAAGACGAGCTCTCCCCGAAGTACCAAATATGGATGTTGTAGATGGCGTTATTACCGAACCGTTGAATGAACATGCTCAAAATACAATGACGTCACAGTTCTCGTTGGACGAGAATACGGGAGTTAAACAGCCAGTCAGTGTTGTGGAATACGCGCGGGTTTCTGACACAAAATGTAAGGAAGCAGGTATCAATGAAACACGCGTTAAATCGAAAAAAACATTCGAAGGTAGAATACAAGCCCTTGAACGAGGTCAGAATGAGATACGCGAAGGTGTTGATTTTATAAAAACCACACTAACGTTACAGTCAGGACGACAGTTTACCATGAACACAACAGCATCGTCAGGTGAGAGACGGATTAATGTTCGTCCTCATTTCTCATCCCTCATCAACGACATCGAATGTATACCCCTGCTAGACATGTTATTTCAGCGAGAGGTAATTACCCAAATTGATTATGACGGTATTGAACAAATTGGTGTCACAACGGATAGAAATAGAAAACTACTCCGTCTACTAAGCCGGAAAAATATTACGAAGACCACAATGGACGAGATCCTCGAAGCAGTAGAACAAGGTCATTTAAAAGAACGGTTTTAGATAGTTCAGGTTTTTTGACAGCTGGAACTTTGGCTTTCGACGTTTTGATAGCTGAAACTTCGAATTTAAGAGGTTAAATTTTATGTTCCCGTTCATTTTGGTATTGGACATTGTGCCCTGTAAATGTGGTATGTGTTCTGTAAATGTGGTATGTGATATGTTCTACACTAGGCTCGGATAGGGAAACTCCGTTCAGCTGAAACTGTTAAAGCCAACGCAAAAAATAGAAATAACAACCGACCTGATTATCTTATGGTGACGATACGAGAGGTTTTATAGTGGACTTACAAAATCTTTTTTTTAATTTGAAGATGGTTTATGGAATGCTCTCAAAGTATATTCCACTAACAAACTTCATATCAATGCACATATCACTGGCTTAGAATGAGAAGGTCGTAAGTGTAATTATTTGAGTAAATACGAAAAACTGTCCGAAAATAACTCTTTACTTATGGTAGACCTAAAACAAACTGTTTCAACTTTAGTTTGGTCAACATGACAAGGCCCGATTTTCATGAGAATAGGCTAATAAGAACCCTTGTGATGTTAATTCTAAATAATTTTCATTCTAAGCCAGCGATGTGTAAATAAAACAATAACTACATAAAACATATTGATCCTTTTATTGATGAAATATGTACAATATTTAACAACTACGAATGTACAAATAACAACTGTGATACTTATAAATGTGTTTATATTACAGAGTTGTAGACTATGTACTTGTTACTTGTCTTAATAAAATATATGTTCTGTTCTGTTAAACATGTAGGTGCAACTATTTACTAATAAATTCTGAGTTATTATGAATTTGAAAACGTTTACGTTTATAAATACATACACTTTTTACATGCATACTCCAATAAAGACTTAAGCTCGTATACGCCTACCAACAGTCCCAGATCACTTGCACATTAGATTACAAAAGCTGACAATAACTACAACATTTAGCACAATAATATAGAAGTACAAAAAAATGGCGTTACTCCTTACACCTGAAGCTACGTATATCGCCTGTCTATAAAATTAAAATAGCCTCGAATTCCCGAAGCATCCAAAGTGAAAAATGTCAACAAATTGAGATTTTTCTCAACATAGAGTATTGGATTCATGATAAATTTGACCTTCAATCTCTTTGAGTTTACTGTAATAAATCACTGCTTTAAGTTTTATGATGCAATTTTTTTTAAAATTAATTATGCCGAGCATAGCCTTTATTTGCTCTATTTCTACTGAAAAATGGCAGGCATATTATTGTACATCCACCCGGATTTGAACCCAGGTCGCCAGATTAGGCGGCAAGCTCACTAACCACTGAACTACGGAGGCACATATGATATGATGCAAATTTGAGGTAAAATTCCTAAACGACACATGGCAATATTTGAGATTAGATTTAACTCATATTGAGATGTTAAGGGAGGTTGGGACCTGGTCACTTTGGAATAAGTATTAGATACAGTACTAGTTTTCGTTCAAAAGTGTCTTCTTACAAGCGTTATTGTACAGTTTCGGAAGGACAAACAACATAATTGTCCGAGGCAAAGCCGAGGATAATTTGTTGTTCGTCCTTCCAAAACTGTACAATAACACTTGTAAGAAGACACTTTTGAGCGATAACAAGTTCTGTATCTGACTTATACTCTGACAAAAAGCAAAATGATCCCCAGAGAGACCATGGTTATCCAAAAGTTCCTTGCACAATCCATGAACAGAGCATCGTTCGCAGCATAGAAAATATAGTTCTAATGTAAAAATGTGCTTGGCCTATAATGTACCAAAGGGATTAAGTTAACAGTCCAAAAATGTCCATTCATAGGTTTAATTAGCTTGTGATTAAAATTCACACAAGTGTCAATGTGTTTATACACCTTATAAGTGCTTATAATACACTTGCATCTAGTTTTCTTCATTCATTGATAAAGGACTTAGTGCACAAAGGTAGAAATTTATGCATCTTATTTTCACAATTGTCATATTTCTATGAAAATATTGGTATTGTTTTATTTGTAATACACATAACAAGGTTATATTCATACTGCCCATGTTGAAGCTCACAGTCATATTAATATATAGAATAAAGTTCACCTGATAGACAATTATAGTAACTATTTGTCTTCTGTATATATTCAGGTTTCTTGTACATGTAATTAATTGCACAATGAATTTTTACAGCTAAATCTTAAATTCGCTTAAATTGTTACAAATACTTTAAGAAATACTGTAAAAGCACTGCTTTTCTTGGGAATAATAAGAAAATAAAATTTGCTTGGTATGAATATTCTGTAACTTTGCTTCAATTGCTATAATTAATTTCTACTTTTCTTGGTCATTACAAGAATATAAATTTTGCTCTCCATTTTGCGGTTTACAAAACAATAAACAATTTCTCTAAAATTTGTTCTGGCCTAAATAAATCAAGAATATTGGAATTCATGATTTAGTTATCTACACTATTGATTCGAGTAAAATCCACAAATAAGATGGTTTTACAGCAGTACAGTCTAATATTGCACTATCTTTGGGTGGACTTACAATTTTCTAGCTACATGTTTTTGATGAGTAAAAATAATTAAATTTCAATGTGACAAAATTTGTGGATTTGTTGAAAAAGACCATTTCGTGGAAAGTTCAATGTAATTTAAAGGATTTTCGTGGTTGAAATCATCCACAAAATTAAAGAAATTAAATGGCCCTCTATTATTGTTTTTACAGTATGTCATTTATTTAACTGTTCATGTAGTTATAAGCGGATTTGTCATGATTGACCAATTATTTTCTGAGTAAATGTTTTGTACAAACAAATTTCTTACAAATCAAAAAGTGTACACTTACGAAAATAATGTACACTTTATCAATGGAGTCACAGGGCGTATCGGAGTATAACGATAGTTAGTAGGACTTAGTGTGCCAAAATGTAAGTTGAGGTTGAATTGAATTTCAATAAATTAACGAACATTTTGAAAAGCTAGCTTTAACGAAATTTCCAATTTTAAAGGAACATAACTCCTTAAGCACGGGTTGTACCTACCGCGTCTAGTATATAATTGTATAAGTGTGTCTAATGACATCGTAATTATCAATGTAGAAATTGAAAGTAAATATACTATTGGACTTAATGACAAAAACATAGCTTTTACTTGGAGAGCAACTTCCCTTTGAACTCGCGCTTAATTTACTATCCCAGTTTTGAACAAATATTTTAAATAAAGTGATAATGCAAATTATATGCCTGCTAAACATGGCTACATTCTGCGACAAGAACTTCTACGGTTCTCGTAGGTGACAAATTGTATAACTATCGAAAAGGCCATACCAAATCGTTTCTTCGTTTAGCGTCCGCCCCTAGTTCGAAAACCTATCTAGCTATCCTGAGACAAAAAACAACACTCGAAAAAAAAACAAGTCATAACGACTTGAATCCTCACCATCATATGAATAACAAGTATAGCTTTCAGGCATTGTTAATAATACATGTAATAACTTACTAAACCCTCTGAAAACCTGTTTGTGTCAAACCTTATCCTACATCAGGATTGGGAACATGATGGTAAACAAGTATGACAAGTATGAAAGCAATATCTTAATGGATTTTGAAGATATAAGTGGTTAAAGAAGAACTTTTTCCCAAAGATGCTCAGACCTGACCCTCCTCGGACGCTAAACGAAGAAACGATGTGGTATAGCCCAACCTTTCCCGGTTGTAAGAACTGACTTTGTCTTTTCGGACTCAATGGTCGGCTTGACTGAAACCAGTTCTTGAAATAAGTTTCATAACTCTTCGTGAAATTCTAAACCATGTTCTTCAAAGCCGTACATTTTATCGATGTTCAAAGTTTCACCAAAATCACCTCCAGACAACTCTTCTAGCAAATGATTACCTATAATATCGATGTATTTCTGAACAATATTGATTTTCCTCAATAGCTGGTCGAACTCTAGCGGGCCAACACCTTCCATCTGCCTGAATATTCTACTTCTAGTTTCATCTAAAGTTTCAATACTTCGATCTTCCTCTAACTCGTCAAGAAGGAAAAGATAAAACTCTGTCAGCTCACTATCTATGTCAGAAGGCAGTTGGGCTATTTCTCTCTTCACTGCGGTGCGAATGGTGCGGATATTTGATATTTCGTATAAATCTTTCCCATACTTGTTTATAACATCATCGAGTGATTTAATTAACCCTGCATATGGATTAAGACGACCTCCCTTGGTTCTGTAAAACATACATTCTCTGTTAACGAAACTAACCATGTGTGCCACGTTGATTGATCCACTGTAAGTGACGGCGTATCGTTTCTTCTTTGTCGCACTTCCTTTGGGGTACCAGTAAAATGATGGATAGTTAATGGTCTGATAAAGTTTCCGTAATTTTCTCTCAGCGTCCACATTTATTCTAGCAATAACAACATCAAATTCATTATCAAAAGTTTCGGCTATTTCATCGTACGAATCGATTTCATCTATATTATCTTCTTCGTGCAACATTACCAGTCTAGATTGTTTCTCCGTGTTCATGATTCGATCAAAATTCTCTGTTGTCAAGACGAACGCGTGCTGCCGATCGATCTTCTTAAAATTTTGTTTCAAGATATCTGCGACTAGTTTAGTAAGTGCGCCGGAAGTTACATCACCTAGGTACAAGTTTGGCACCGCGCTGCTATATTCGTAGTAAACAATCGCCGGAAATGACGTCACATCAAATGCCTGAAGAAGCGTCTTATCAGATAATGTTCCAAACACTATTCTATCTTCATTCTCAAACGTCTGAGTCGTGATGAGAAATTTGTGGAAAAGTAAATCACATTTTTCACAATCATCATTTGTTGCGTAAATGAACATGCATTTGTTTTCATTTATCTTCGAGTTAAAGTTCTCGGTCGTCAGCTCAACAACTTCTCTGCCCCAAATATGACTAAATACTCCACACATTAATACAATCTGAAAACTGAATATTCCAAAAGAGAGCGCCATCTGAGGAACTGGACGAATCTACCACCGAATACAGCGCCGAAGATGCCGCGAGTAGAGTCAGTAATGTGACTAAACAACTTGTCAAGATGGACTATATTGGCACGTTACAACACAAGGTAGCAACAGTTTGTACGTTGACCATGTAACATGTGTTAATTAAAGGATAGAGTGTACGAGAGTAAATCAATATTTATGAACAAGACAAGTTAACAACAGCTGCTGAAGCTGCTGATATAATAGTCGATACGAAATGTCAGATAAAACACTACGCTATTGGAACAGTTCTAGTAGATAGCTCTAATGAAATTTAAGAATATGCGAAATATCATTGACTTTCACAGAAGCAAAAGTCGAAAATTCTACAGAGAGGTGACAAGCAGTGGGGTAGAGATTCATGCAAGTTACAAATGGCAGCTGGATGGTCACTTGGTACATAGACGGAGCGTATTGGCCTAATGTAGAGCCGATGATTTTGAAATATTAAATACAGCCAAAAGTCATGTGTCAAGTAAGTTTACTCTTTATAGATTTCTGGGTCCAAGAGTATTACATGTATTCATACATCCAGAGAGCCGAGATGGGTGAGATATGCAATGTGCGAATGGTAGGTTAAAGGAAAAGATGCAACTAAATGAGATGGAGTACAATATTTCATATGACAATCCATAGAGAGTTGTAATGGAGATAAAACACATTGAACATGGTTAAGAAGCTTTCGGTTATGCATCGGGCTAAAGGAATATTGATTGTTAGACCAAATAGTTGGTGTAGAGAGTTCATTAGGTCAATTGCGGCATACGGGCACTAAAACTCACTTCGGCATGATAGCGATTTAGCTCACTGTGAGGACAGGTGTAACATAGCTCACAGTAGGGTATTGGATATGTTTTATATGTCACCTTATAGCTTACATTGAGCACAGGTGTAATATAGCGCATCTTGAACACGTGTAATATAGCTCACCGTGAGCACAGGAGAAATATAGCTCACTAGAGCACATTTGTAATATAGCTCACCTTGGACACATGTGTAATATAGCTCACCTTGGGCACATGTGTAATATAGCTCACCATGAGCACAGGTGTAATATAGCTCACCTTGGGCACAGGTGTAATATAGCTCATCTTGAGCAAAGGTGTAATATAGCTCACCATTAGCACAGGTGTAATATAGCTCATCTTGAGCAAAGGTGTAATATAGCTCACCATGAGCACAGGTGTAATATAGCTCATCTTGAGCAAAGGTGTAATATAGCTCACCATTAGCACAGGTGTAATATAGCTCACATTGAGCACAGATGTAATATAGCTCACCTTGAACACAGATGTAATATAGCTTACATTGAGTACATGTGTAATATAGCTCACCTTGAACACAGATGTAATATAGCTCACCTTGAACACAGGTGTAGTGTAGCTCACCTTGAGTACAGGTGTAATATAGCTCACCATGAGCACATGTGTAATATAGCTCACCATGAGCACATGTGTAATATAGCTCACTAGAGCACAGGTGTAATTTAGCTCACCATGAGCACAGGTGTAATATAGCTCACCATGAGCACATGTGTAATATAGCTCACCATGAGGACATGTGTAATATAGCTCACCTTGAGCACATGTGTAATATAGCTCACTAGAGCACAGGTGTAATATAGCTCACCATGAGCACATGTGTATTATAGCTCACCTTGGGCCAGGTGTAATATAGCTCACAATGAGCACAGGAGTAATATAGCTCACCTTGGGCGCAGATGTAATATAGCTCACCTTGGGCACAGGTATAATATAGCTCACCATGAGCACAGGTGTAATATAGCTCACCTTGGGCACATGTGTAATATAGCTCACCGTGAGCACATGTGTAATATAGCTCACATTGAGCACAGGTGTAATATAGCTCACCATGAGCACAGGTGTAGTGTAGCTCACCTTGAACATGTGTAATATAGCTCACCTTGAACATGTGTAATATAGCTCACCTTGAACATGTGTAATATAGCTCACCTTGGGCACAGATGTAATATAGCTCATCTTGGGCACAGGTGTAATATAGCTCACCTTGAACATGTGTTATATAGCTCACCTTGGGCACAAATGTAATATAGCTCACCTTGGGCACAAATGTAATATAGCTCACCATGGGCACAAATGTAATATAGCTCACCTTGAGCACAAATGTAATATAGCTCACCTTGAGCACAAATGTAATATAGCTCACCTTGAGCACAAATGTAATATAGCTCACCTCGAGCGCATATGTAATATAGCTCACCTTGAGTACAGGTGTAATATAGCTCACCATGAGCGCATATGTAATATAGCTCACCTTGAGCGCATATGTAATATATCTGACTGTAAGGACAGGTGTAATATAGCTCATAGTAGGGTATTGTATATGTTATATAGCTCACCTTATAGCTTACAATGAGCACAGATGTAATGTAGCTCACAAAGCACAATGTAATGTAGCTCACAAGGCACAGATGTAATGTAGCTCACAAAGCACAGATGTAATGTAGCTCACAAGGCACAGATGTAATGTAGCTCACAAGGCACAGATGTAATGTAGCTCACAAGGCACAGATGTAATGTAGCTCACAAAGCACAGATGTAATGTAGCTCACAAAGCACAGATGTAATGTAGCTCACAAGGCACAGATGTAATGTAGCTCACAAGGCACAGATGTAATGTAGCTCACAAGGCACAGATGTAATGTAGCTCACAAGGCACAGATGTAATGTAGCTCACAAAGCACAGATGTAATGTAGCTCACAAGGCACAGATGTAATGTAGCTCACAAGGCACAGATGAAGTAGAGCTCACAAAGCACAAGTGTAATATAGCTCACTTTGAACACAGGAGTAATATAGTTCACTAGAGCACAGGTGTAATATAGCTCACTAGAGCACATGTGTAATATAGTTTACCTTGAAAACAGGTGTAATATAGCTCACCTTCAACACATGTGTTATATAGCTCAACATGAGCACAGATGATATATAGCTCACTTAGAGATGTAATATCAAAGAAATACGTATCCATTTAAATCATTTTATTTGGTCATATAATCACATACATAATAATAACAAACTTCCAATTTCTTCATCAATAGTTGCCGTAATGTTTCAATCTGGAAAAAATGAAAACACATCTTTATATTCTGTAGTCAACATATTTGTCAACACATAAATGATATTCAGGTGAATGTAATGCAGACAAGATATATATATTTGATTACCAGTAGGTATTTAAAGAGGCATTCCCTATAACTAGCATATTTTTCTCCACTATCACATTTAATGAGCTAAATGTATAAAGCATTATCAATTATCATAATTTGTCAGAAGAAAGTGTGCGCTATTATGTCTCTATAATGTCAATCAAAGTACTGAAAGTACTGACAGGCTGGCGAACTGCTAAGGAACAATATCTTTTCAAGTGATATAACATCAAGTCGTTTTCTAAGTCGAAAGAGAGGTAAGTGCTGGACTTAACAAAAAATAAAAAAAATAAAAATATAAAAAATTTGGAGCCGCCGTGATTCGATCGCTGGACCTTAGCATCAGAAAATTACTAAGCGAGTTGCTTAACCACTCGACCACGATCTCGTTGGAGAATGTTGACCTAAATAATTTAACATAATAAAATCATTGATGCGCGCGCTATATCGCGTTCGTAACGCGTAGTAATAATTATCAACGCCTTTAAACATCGAACAGAATAAATGAAACAAGGAAAGTTGAATGTTCTTATCTTGCAAAACTGATTAACGAGGAGGAACTATTTGCATTGAGTGTATAGATTCTGTGTTGTCAGTTTCGGGAGTAAATTCATTTTTTAGGATTGTAATAGTCTGGCGCGAAATCGCCAGCCTAAAAATATGGTCAAATCACCAATAATAATTTATAGCTTCCAGTGATTTATTATTATGTGGTCAAAGGGAAACAACTCAGGCTATTTTGGCTCGTTACGGAAATATATTTTCATTTTTTTCACGGTTATTGGTGGGAGCTTTTGGTTGAAAATTTGAGGAGTTTAAGCAATAAACGATTCTCATTTAATGTATAATACTCCTGACTATATTTAAATGATAAAAGATATGGGGAACGCCCCTTTAACATATAATACATCGCGTTAAGCCCATGGTAGCAGTACTAATACAGATATGTCAATTTAGGCCAGTCTAGTGATATTTTGTTATTTTACAATTTTACAGTCATAGTCGCATAATTTATGAAACAGTCCTCATATGCCAAAATTTACGCTAGTTGAAATAATAGGGAACTTTGTTGATTCGCTAATTCACCAATATTTCTTGGTCACTAACTGCAACTTAATAACTTACACAGTATAGTACAACATCTCCAGAGTGTCCATTCATTTAGCAACAGCCTCATTTAGCACTTTCATCATTTTATTCCAGTAGTAACCATTTATAATAATATTAACCTCTCCAGAGCAACAATCTCTGTACAAGAACCAAACTTTATATTACATGAAGTGTGTTGCTCTAGAGGGGTTAAACTGGGGCCTTATTCACCAATGCTGTAACTTAGACTTAAAATTGTCATTACCAGTATTCATAATCAATGCCATTTCTTTGAAATTAGATTTAACCATGTGAAATTTTGTCGGACTTTTTGTTGTTACCCACTGAACATGTATACAGATTTATATCAAAATCAGTACACTTATAACAACTTGAGAGCGAATAGAACATTTGACAATGTTGAGACTAAGTCTGTGTTTTAGACTTACAATGTAGGTGAATAAGGCCCCTGTACTTGTAAACTGAGAAAATAGTGAAGAAGTCTGAAGATATAAGTTAATGTGTGACAGTAGGGAATGGATACCATTTTACTGTAAAATCATTTAATTTCGTTGGGACTTGAATTCGTAGATTTTTCATTTCAGGTAATAAACAAGGGTCAAAATTGATCTTCGTTGGGATTAAAGTTCGTGGTTGAGGTGAACCACGAAATCCACGAAATTTAATCCCCCACAAAAATTAATGCTTTTACATTACCTGTATAACAGTGCTTTTCCTTTGTTGGTACCAACAGTAAAGTATCCACTATTCAAGGAGAAGTCCATTGCAGAAGGTATAGTAAAGTTAGGATCCAAATTGTCAGGAAAGTTTGAGAATACCGTCTGACTGGCTACATGTACCTGTAAAATAAAACACAGCATATAAATCAGAAACAAGAGATGTTTGAAAAACTAAACACAAACATCTGGAAGAAAACTGCATGATTATTCATAAATTTAAGGCTGTGTCAGATTTAAGCATTTTTGAATATAACATAAGCTATCATTACTCATATAACCCAATACTGACCAAAATATAAATCATCATAGGTAAAAAACCACTAAATACATACGCGATCAAAAAAAAAATCGGATACACTCAAATAGTCCTTTCTAAAACTTCTGTTTGACTGGAAATGGTGATATTCCTCAACAAAATGGTACTCAAATCTTATTAAGATTAAATGCAGTGTATACATGTAGGTGAAGTACTGAAACTGTTTTATTTTGAATATTTTGAGATTATGGCATATTTACCAAAGCGAGAGTAGCATAGGGTAAAACCAACATTGAACCTGTACGCACGTCCGTAAAAATATGTCAACCGCCATTGAAAAACAAATTTTTTCTTATATTAAACATGATTTTTTTGTCTCATTTTGTTGCTGTAACATACTTCTTATCAATGATCTATGTTTGTCACTGGCCATAGACTTTAACATGATGCAATCAGTGGCTGATAATAGTCACTTTACATTGAGCTAGTGAGCAAATTTATTTAGTGGTTTGTAACCTCATAATTATTCTAATACATCATATTAAGCGGTTTATAGGTGCTAGGGAAAGCCATAGCACCTTGTACTCCTGTGGTAGGGTCTGATTATCAGTACTGTTGTCAGCAAATTGCTATCAAAGATAACTCACCATTTTCACTCCTTTTACGGCAGCATCGGATGCTATTGATAATATTTCTGATGTTGAGTTGAACTTGGTTTTAAAGCAGTTAGATGTTAGGTTCATTATAGCTTTCAATGGTTTCGGCTCCAATTTAGTCATACATGTACTTCTTTCATATAAGTTCACAACTCCACTATCAGATCTGTAAAACAACAAGAGATGTTTGTAAAACATGATTGCATGCACTCATCACAGCCAAATAGTCAGAAAGGGTAAAGGTCAAGGTCACTTGACCTATGACCTACTGAACTCAAAATCGAAAGGGGTCGTCTACAGTTGCTGACCAACTTTCATGCAAAGTTTGAAGATTCCTGACTTATTGAACAGAAACCAATTGGTCTACCTACCCCAAGTATGCAAATTTTGAAAGCAATCCCTTTATGGATTTCTGAAAATATCTGAGTTTAAAAAAATGTCAGGTTTAGTTAACATTTTCAATGGGACAAATAGGTTGATGCCAAAACATAATGTGTGAAAGAACAAGTTTTATGTCAATTGTGATCACAAAAAAATATTTTTTCTCCCCTGACTAAGGTATGCTACGTTCTAGTGAAGTAGAGTAAATGAAAATGTTACATACCCACAAGCAACATATTGACTATTAGGGGACACCGCCACTGAAGTACCATGTGTACACCCTTCATCCACAAACTTATGGACACAATCCCTCGATCTTATGTCCCACACATACACCTGGCCTTCATCTGAAATATGACAACTTTTAACATATAACCTCTCCGAAACGACCCTCTGTATAGCAACAACATCCTTAAAAACGCCTTCAATGTTTCCTTTGGTCTATATTTACTATGGATTAAACCTCTGTAGAGTAACAACCTCTAAACCACAGTCAAAATTGCATTTTCCAAAGGGTATTGATCCACAGGTTGTAATACTGTAAAATCATTCATTTTCGTGGATTTTGCATTTCAGGTAATAAGAAAAGGGTCAAAATTAATGTTCGTTGGGATTAAAGTTCGTGGTTGAAGTGAACCACGAAATCCACGAAATTTAATCCACCACGAAAATTAATGATTTTACAGTAGATAAATATTTGAATTTTATCTGTTTAGTGCACAGGTATAAACTTGACTCTTACCATTATGCTATGCACATATATCATTACACCCTGAGAATATTTGTTATATGTCCCACTTATTAGAGCATACAGCCATGGTTACATGTAGATAAGGAGTCTGTTATAAACATATGTCAAGAAAAGGTAAGAGGGTCAAGTTAATATCTCCATACGTTTACACCATACAAAGTGTAGCAAATAAAATGACTCCATTTATCACATGGTATTGGAGTGTCATCAAGCCCTGTCGAAAATGTTGTTTGGCACTCCCAGACTGTTCCATAAATATGCAAATTAGTCAGAAGTGATGTTAGCCAATCCATGCCTTGATTGACCCAGGAAGTCAGGTGTTACACTCCAAGTACCGCTAAATATTGGTTGGAACCTATGCAGCATACGTCATTATTTACAAAGATATTTAGCATTTACTAAGGTTATATAATAAATAGAAACTAACATTCATGCTCATAACATTTGAGTATTATTAAACTCGTTGACAAGAATAATATGACACTCAGCAAAGCCTTGTTTCGTAATATTTTGTCCACTTGTTTAATAAAACTTATATATACTGAGCACTCATGCAAGATCCTCTACTGAACATAACAAACAACAATGGTCCTTTTAGCCACAGTTGACTATAACTGACTGAATATTGCCAATCGACAAGATGTAAAGCAAGTAAGTAGTGACAGTATGTATAATAGATAACCTCCATGTGAATACATCTGGGAACCATCACTGGTAAAATCTACACTTTTCACACCTCCATTCATCGTCAAGGTAAACAACCATTCTTTTGACTGAAAGTTTGTAAATCACATATTTTAGAAAAGCCAGCTGTTTTGGGATTTTTGCCAAATGTTCAACAATGAGATCAAAGGGCAGTAACTCAATGCAATGCCATACTATATGGATAGATTTGTAGAAATCCCTTATTGAACATGTTTGAGACACAAATTTTCTGTCAAACTCTGGACGAGTGTTACTAAGAGAGGCAGAATATAGCAAGCAAATACTTCAATTTTAGTTGAACTGCACCATGAATTAGTTACAGATTGTTTGTTAGGATTAAATACCATTTCATTATTTTTCAGTTATATTCTCTGGCCTATTTATCAAACCAATTTGCATAGATTGTATCATAATATAACCCTTTCACTAGAAGCCAGCAAATTCTCCCCCTGTGGAGGAAAATCAATGTTGGGTGTGAAATTTTTATGGAAGGGTATAACCTGTCATGATAAGATATATTATAATTTTGATTGTCCCTCATAGGAAAGTAGTATTTATGTTGAAAAATAATCGACTCAAGTTTCTACTTTTCGGGCTCATGCCCTTCATTGGAATTTATTTATTTCTGCATAAATTCAAGTTGTATCCATTTTGTTTTATCGTAATGTTGTTATATCAACCATGATTGGGTTTAACTTTGGAATTAAGACAAACATTCACAAAGAATCCAATACAAGATGACAGATCACAAAAGAATATCTTTATGACGAAAAAAGTTGCTAACGTAATAACTTACCTTGGCAGATAAAAAGTGCATAGCGCCATATTTTGCTAGGAAAACCAGATATTTGCCATCAGGGGAGACTACAAAGGAACTCAAACACTGCTCCTCCGTGCCTACAAGTATCAACATAGACCCATTAAACAAATATGAACATATCGCTGGTTTAGAATGAGAAGGTCGTAAGTACATAATCAATATTTTACACGAAAAAAATTCTGTAAAATTACTCTTTACTTATTATATGAAAAAACAAGCTTTTTCAACTGCAGTTTGGTCAACATAAGTTCTGATTTTCCTGAAAATACTTTAAATAGACTCATAAGAAGCGCATTGTGATGCTGATTTCAAATATGTTTAAGTCTTATAACTATTACTTACGACCTTCCAATTCTAAGCCAGCGATATATAGGAACTGACATGTGATTTAAATGTATTATTATGATATAAAGCAAATACTTTCCATAGATTTATTCCTGAACTAATTCAAAATCAGGTTTTTCAGCATTATTTGTGCGGTACAAACAACAGTTACTTATATTGTTAACCATGCAGCCGAACAATGATATTCATATATATGCAGTCAATTAAAACAGGTTGATGCTTATTGAATTCACCATAGCCTTAGGAACAGATTATAGTAAATGCTGATAACCCCAATATTGAGAATTCCAGGCCCGGTGATTATAAACATTGGAGATTGTATGACATGCTTCAACTCATATTCCATACTCTAATTGGGAGCATTTCTTAGTCACAAAAACTGCAGCTGTAACTTTGTAACTACTACATGAAAACATGTAATATGGGTTCATTTTCTTAATAAAATCATTTGCTACAAGATGGTATTGGTTTTGATGCAAAATCCTAAAAAAAGTTGGGTTTTATCAAGTTTGAGCAGCCAGGGAGTATGGAGTTTAAAAATGAGAAAACGTTTATAATCACCGGGCCAGATGATATTTAAATGTTAATAATACTAATTAATATTTCTATCTAAAAAACAGGGTACTGTAACAGTGTTTTATCAAATCATTTACGGAAATCATAAACTTACGATCAAATTTTAATTCTTAATACGTTAACAAATATAAAATATGGTAAATGGAGCTGTACTACTAATCAAGATTCAGTTAATGAACTCCTATATAAACAATTTCTGTTCCCAAATTGTAGTTGTTGATAAATTAAACAAAATTTAAATTTGAACGTAAGTATACCATTTTCATAAGTACGTTGATAAAACAGTGACCAGAAGTCTTCAATTCAGAGCAAAAATGGTCAGCTAAGCTGATCTTCATTTTGGCTATTTATCATGTACTTATACATAAACAAACAGAACAGTACATACCTTTAAGCGGCACATTGATAACAGAGCCTTGAATCATATCAAAGTATTTAATACTCTTGTGTTTCGAGCTTATAACAATCTGTTCGCCATCATTTGTGAAATGTGCACACTGCACAGGAAAGTTCTCCAGAAATAAACTCTGTATCTTTGAATTCGATTTACCATCCACCTAAAAAACATAAAAAAAAATTAATAGAAAGATTTGTTTTTATCAGACTGTTGACATCTGTTAAAATTCTGCAAAACCTACAAACTAAAACTCAACATGCACATTTGTAGTAAATTTGGAGACACTTTCAACAGGCCTTAGAAAAGGATGTTCAAATTATTTCTGTACTTCCTTCATAGAATAGATTTTTCATACAAGATGTCAAACGAACTTTGATGTCTCCAACTAACTTTGAGCCAGGGAAAACAGTTTGAGCCATCTGCCTGTTCGGATTTAAACCTGTGTCGCCAGATTAGACAGCAAGCGCACTAACCACTAAGCTATGGAGGCATTATTAAAGTCTTTAAAGTGTATAGAGCTATATTCTAACTGTCATTCAATGTTGAAATAATAACTAAATTAACTTGCATCGTTTTAAGTATGATACTAGACTACCTTTATTGCAAATTAAAACTTTGGATGGGTTCTGTGTACTTTGATTCAATCGTCGAAAAATAGACGATTCTTATAGTTTCATAGGGTGTTCTAGAACCCTTTCGTATGAAAATTGACAGTTTGCATGTCCAATAAATCACAGAGAGAGTTTCTGTAAAAACTGAAGCCAAAATGATCTAATGGATATGAAAGCATAATTGTTTTTCAGTTTTTGAAACTTTTAAAAAAATATATCTTCCAATATAGCTCTATACACTTTAAGAGCAGGTTTGAGGTATCTACAATGTTTGAGGCAAAACTGTTCAAGGCATCAGTTTTCTATTGTACTTGTTATTCAAATACAAACTATTAGTAAAACACAAGTCTCACACAAAGGGCCATAGCTCTGAGAAAACTGTGTAGCCAACCTAAAATTTCTGACGATATGCACACAACTAAACTTGGTACCAAGTGTTTATGAGAAGTAACAAGTTTCACAGAAATCAGACCACTGGTAAAGGAGAAAAAGTGCAGACAAAATCAATATGTCTGTAAATCAAGAAATTATTTCATGCAATTTTAGTTGCAAGGGGTAGAAACTTGTGAAATGAAGAAGGCGCATTAAGCGTTCAAAACATCAACATGAACATTGTGCAAAGTTTTGTAGTCGTGAATATTCCAACGATCAGCAAAAAGCGAAATTTAGTAAATTGGTTTACAGTAACGAGTTGGGTATACATACCTGGAAGAGTGACAATGTTTGATTCATACCTCCAGTCAGAGCTACCTGGGCTGATGGATGGAACTCTAGTGCTGTAAGACGACCCTGTAATAGTCAATATAAACATCTTAAACACATTACTGATACTAATGTTTGTAGCAAAATCACTCTAATTTCTCAATATTTTGACCGATTGGTCTTCTACGGGAGCTATTTCACACAATAAATCTACCGGGTACATTAAGATTGATCATTACTAGATTTTATCAACAATACTCATGCTTACCACATATTTTATACCCTATTTTCAACATGTTTTAACAATATCATAGGATGCCTTATATAATCTAATTGGTCATATTTTTTAAAATCGCCATGTAATAGTCAGCACTAACATCTTAAACACACAACTCATGCTAACAACTTTTTATACCCTATATTCAACCTACTTTAACACAATCTTAGGATGCCAATGCCTTATAACTTTACAAATCAGAAAGAAAACCACACCTCTTTTAACACTACCTCAGAATAATGTTCCAACCTTTTCATAGACCATTCATTCATCATCTTTCAAATTGTACCATAAATGATCTAACCTCACAAGTAAGATTAACATTTTTCAAACCAACTGTGGTCTTTCTATTGAAGTTTTACGGTATGAAAGGTCAATGTTAGAATATCCATTTAACTGAAATTAAGTATATAGCATTCTCATTATCTTATGGTTTAACCAGAATTTAAAATAGTATTAACATGCTGCAGACAAAAATCTAGTAAGTGATCTAAAAGAATAGACTAATGGCCATACCAAGCAACACTAGTTACTGTAAAATCATTAATTTTCGTGGGGGATTAAATTTCGTGAATTTCGTGGTTCATTTCAACCACAAACTTTAATCCCAACGAACATTGATTTTAACCCTTGTTTTGTTACCTGAAATGCAAAATCCACGAATTCAAGTGCCAACAAAATTGTCTTTTTTACCAAAACCATGAAACGAAATTAAATGATTTTACAGTATATACGGGATGTAAAACAAACCTTATGCAGACTTTCTTTGTTGATGTCTGTACATGATTTGATCTGTAGTATAGATTTGGGCAAGGATGTAGGTGTGTTTATATATGTTCCTGTCTTCTGTACGAGTTCTTCCAGGTCACTGTCGTCATCTATCATAAAAACAATTAATTAGGAACTGAAAACAATGCAGAAGTCTGCCACCTGGTTTTCAGGTTGTCCATGTTTCTGCTGCCATGGCAACTACAATTTTTGTTGTCTGAATCATAACAATACGAGGGTCATTCAATATATTCGTAGACATTCGTTCTCATTTTAAAAGATTTATGTTTAAATAATTATTTCTTATATCAGTATAAACATTGATCTATTATCTACCGTAGGTACAAATTTATCTTTGATTATGCAACATATTCGCAAGTTATCAGCCGTTGTATTACCATAGTAACGCGCTACCACCCCCGACTGACGTAAAGTACCCTTTTCACTAATTCAACGAGTTATAAATCCCGAATTGATTAATTTACCTTCCCATATGTTTGCCAGCTTACTGCAAGATATTATCCGAATATTTGGTGAAATTATTGAGTTGATTTCACGTTTTAGTATGAACTAAGAAGAATTTTATCAATGCCTATCACGTTTTCATTTACGTCAAAATGCCTATGAAATTACGCTAGGAAATTCGTGCAACTATTAAACCGAGCACTTGACTTCGAAATACACACTAAACACACATAAGCTGCTAATGACAGCAAACGGAGAACATGCAGTATTCAGTGACCCTGTGTCTTAGTGGCAAAATCAAATTTCTGAAAAGCAGCATTGTATTAAAATGATTCAGGAATTGAACAAAAATTGCAAACGCAAAGACGTTTGAGGAAACGACAGTCAAAATGTGCAAGGCGTTTCAATTAAGCATACAACCATTAAGCCTAGTATATGCTTAACTTTGAATACATCAAAATGCTGAGGTAGATCTATTTAACAATATACAACTTACTTATTTATGTTAAATTCCATATGGATTACTTAATTCAATTTCATGTTTACCATTTGAAAAATAGCAAAATGTCAATAACGTCGCTGACGTCAGAATATAATTGCGTTGTGTGGTGGTTGCGGTAAGGTTATAGTTTTGTTTTAGCCATCTTTTCTTTAAAAATGCACCGTTTTATGCAAAATTTTCTTCACTTGTGTCAGAAAGGCTGTAGTTTAGTGTGATATAATTAGTTATCGTCTATGTCAATGTTTATTAAAATGACAAGCCCAGTCCACGAATTTATTGAATGACCCTCGTAGTAGAGGTGCATAATTACTTTCCTGGTCCCTATCCACATACCAAGTTTCATAAGCCTAGCTTGAAAATTGTTTGATTTATGGCAGGATTCAGATTTTCTTGATGGATGGAGGGCAAACCTATAGTCCTCTCAGGTGGAAAACCGGTAAGGGTAAAAACAGACTGTGTTCTGTAAATGCTTGTAAGTTGTTAATACTGCTGTGGAAGTCTTGTCCGTAGCTTAGCTAAGCCAATCAGGGGCAATAATTCTGATGAAATGTAGAATAGTGTTACATGGCTTTGACAATGTTAGGAGCATATCGACGGTGCTGAACCAAAACCCCGTAACTGCAAAAACACAACTTTTCAGGAGACGAAAAAAACGTATTTACTCCGTTGAAATAATACCGACGATGACACCCTACCTGATCCTATTTGGAACCAAATCAACTCCGACAAGTACAAGCATATGTTGAATTGTACTAAATCGGTGTTTGTACTGTCATATACGGGATTTTCGACTAACCTTTTTGAATCCAATAAAAATACGGTATTTTGTCACCTGGCTGTATTGAAGTAACGCGATTCGCTATTTAGATGTCGACTAGACAGAAATGCGCGGGAAATCTAGCAGATGCATATGCTGCAAAAAAAGTTTTCGAGCCAAAATTGAGTTACAGGGTTTTGGTTTGGCACCGTCGATATGATGTCTAACAATTATGCCGTGTTTGAAAGCAATGCCTCCATGGACTTCAATGTATTTACGTTTAACATTGTTGGTGGTACAAATGAATGGACGCACAATCAAGACAGGAAATTTACTTTATGCCTCCCCCATCAATAATACCTGTACATGCATAGCCATTACTGATCTTTGCATTTGTAGAAATAGAAACATTTTAGTTACCGTCAGAATTTTTCTGTCGTTCTGAAGGTAGTTTTGACCAGTTTGGTGCGGCTGAAACTTTTTCAAACCTGTAAAATTATATAAGACATTCACTTTCAAAACAAAATTTGCAGTGATTTGGCACGAGGAAAATTAATGCAAGCAATTTTTACGAGTCCTTCGTTAAATTCTATCATCAAAACTTACAAATATATCTCCGATTTAATTCCATAGGGAATAGAAACGTTAATTAAATATGAGTATACATGTACCAAAACTTACAAGTTAGATAAAATTTTAGCAAATTTAGACAAATCAAGTAATTCATTCAATATTTTCATATAACTACATGTACTTCTTATATTATATAGTTCATTCTTACATCTTACACTTTTTGTCATTTGCACACTGTGCAAAAGTTTTGTACTAGTAGTCAAATGTTATCTTCTTGGTCTGATTTTCTATTACAGTATATTTTTGCACTCAATCTTTCAGCACATCAATGGCTTAGAACCAGAAGGTCGTAACTACTACTTACGATCTTATAAGACTCATACATATTTGAAATCTGCTTCACAAGGTGCTTCTTATAAGCATATTTTCATGAAAATCTGAAATTGTCATGTTGACCAAAATGAAGTTTTAAAAACGTGTTTTCCCATAGGTAAAGAGTAAATTACAGACAGTTTTCTCTTGTATCCAATCTATCGTTTTTGTAGTTACGACCTTCTGGTTAAGCCAGTGACATGTCTAAACATGCAGTCAATTTTTTACTTGAAATTGCAAGTCAAATGTATGGCCTTTCTTCAAAGTTGCAATACAGTGAATGCAATAAGTGTTAACTGATTTTTAAGTAAATGTGAGAATTAACTAGAGATGTCAGAAAACTTGTTTCAATGCATATTGTTCTAAATAGCAGGGCTTGACACTAACTATTCTTGGTCACTGGTCCCTCAGCAAACAAAAATGTGAAATTGTAAATAAAACAGTTACTGGTCCTTCAAGATTTTCACTTGCCTCAGACCAGGGGACCAGTGTTAGTGTCGTGCCCTGTCTGTAGAGATTAACTTACTGTGTTTTCAATCTGTGACTGTATTCACCTTTCGTTACTTTCGTTTCTTCTCCACGTCTTATATCATTGAACTTTCTAGCTTTACTCAATAAAATACTGAAATAGATACAAGTAATGATATTATGCAGATATAGGAATACCAGAAGTCACAGTAGTACACTAAAACTTTATTGCTGCTAGACACAATAACATATGTCGCTCACAAAGGGTGTTAACTTAACAACAATTGTCTGACTGTGACATAATGCACAAAAATGCCAGGTACCGATTATTCATGTGAAGAATTATTGAAATCCGATAAAATATTTTTCTTTACTTTTTTTATTGTCAGTACTTTCAGTATGTTGCACTCTTCTAAGTGTACTACACTATTTTTATAAAATGAATTGTTTTATCCTGAAGGACATGTGGTCAAAAACATATCTTGGTATGGGGACTATCTGCTTGGATAGGTATAGGGAAGTGGAAACAAACTGTTACAATATTTTAGTTTTGGTCTGAGTTACCTCCCCTCTTCGTCATCTTTATCAGTCCAAGCTGGTTGTTTCTTCTCAGAAAATTCTTTGTCTCTGTGTAATATCTTTTCATGCTTCTGTAACATATAATAACATGTAAGTTAATAAATAATGCAAATTTTCTACAGTAATTGAAACATAAAGGTTGTGTAATTACGAGATGTCCGTGACCGATCCCAACCCGCGAGGTGTTGGTGAACTGGATGTCAGAAAGGTAAAAACCTACATGTAGCTGTAACTACTCACAGCTTGACTTTCCCAGGGTAAATGTAGCAGCCCAGAAATCTTGACATAATGTACATTATACTTTGGGAATCAAAGTACTTATCCAACATCTAGACCGAAATGCTAATTCAGGATTCAACCTTCGACCTCCCTCTTACAATGTGGAAACCCTAACCACTGGGTCACGTACATTATTCCACTACTTTGATGTGAAACAAAATCCCCGCACTCACTCAGCAGTGAGGAGACTTTGAAAAGGGAAAAACATCCATGGGATCCAGGACTGTTATCCTGCCGCCTCTGGCCCATCCCGTGGCTTTGTGGCGTGGTCTCAATTCAATGGAACATTATTAAATGAAGTTAACTGCTATACCTGACTTGATTGTTCCAACTGTTTTATAATTTCATTTTCTCCACCAAGCACCAAAGATTCCAGCAATTGTTCATCTTCTTCTTTCCTTTTCTTACTCCCGAGAGGCTCGTTTTTCACGTGGGATTTTGTTTTGCGTTTTATACGAGGTTTGGCGTCACTGACAGTAACTGGTTTCGATGATCTTCGCAACATTTCACAGTTAAAAGTTTTTATTTTATTTATAAAATGAAAGCATGGAAAGTCTCTTAGATAACCGCCGAATGCATCCGAATGATTGGACGTGTAGAAACTCCAGTATCCGGTACCTGTCCGGATCGATTTCGATTTGCAGAAGTTCACTTTGCATTGAGCACAGCAACAAAAATAACAAGTTTCATTAATCAAAGTGACATCGGCTTTTTATGAATAACAATCAATAGTCTCAGTTTTATTAAATGAATATCTTTAAAAATATATGTCGCTTTTTATTTTCCAATGAACATTTCATTGTTCTTAGTTGAGGTAGAATAAAACTTTAGGTCAGTTTGAATACTTTTCGGTAGTATATGTAAACAATCGAGCGAGTTCGATCGCTAACCATAATACTTCAGTTAAAAACGATATCTACACTGTACTTCAAAGTTCAAATCACTGTCTGAGGACGGATGAAAATAATTCTATTGTCAGACTATGGTAATTTTGCAACCAATTTATGTTATTGGGCACTTTGATTGGTCGATGTAGCGTATATGGGTAGATCGACGTTACAACTGCCCTAACTCTAGTACGTGATCGAAGTCGCCCTGTATGTCGCCAGACGGAGGATGATTTACGCAATGTTTTTTAATCGTTTTAACGTTTTATATGCAGTCCACTCAGAAATTTGATTGTTTTTAAGTATACTCGTATATCAAGTCCTCGCACAACGTACACGAATGTTGGAAACCATTTGACAGGTAAATCTGATCCTCTGCAACTTATTATAAAATCGAAAGTAGAAGTCAATTCAATGCAATACTACACATCAGTGTTTTTACTGACAATCCGTGTATTTACTGATTATCCATAAAAACAGCATAATACTAGACCTGATACTATTGGACATATTGGTGAAATAAATTAGAATTTCACTGTTTCTTAGACTTCTGACCAGACTTTGATGCTAAAAAAAGATTATCAACTTTATTGCCTTGAAGTACTAATGAATCACGGCCCCCATCCCGGGGAGCCTTGGGGGATAGCCTGAAGCGACTGTTTTTTACGTTCTATCACAAGGCTACTCTAAGCATCTCCTCCACACTGGTCTGCTGGGGGAAAGTTGGGATTTTTTTCTTCAAACCAATACCCGGGCAACAATATTAATTTGGGAAATACCCAAGATTTTACCATCAGCTGTCCCCTTCAGGCCTGCGGAAGGGCAGGGTTTTGACAACCCAAAACTAACCACCACCACCCCCCAGGTGGAGGGAGGGGGCTTGGATACAAGTGACAGGTTCATAACTGTTGAATTTGAAATGAAACACGAACCTATCTCCTGGTCAAATTGACAATGTCTCTGATATTTATTAAAAGAATATTTATCGAAATTTAGAAAGGCTGTTCTGTGAACCGTTACTGTGTGATGCTGAAGTCTGCTGTGTTATTTCAATTGCAGTATGCCGTTAACCCCCCTAGAACAAACCACTTGCCAGCAATGGTAAATAATATGTCCCAAACAAAGATCTATTTGTCAAGGGGAAACAACTCTATCACCAGCAGATTATTGTATTGATCAAAGGGAAACAACTGTTATTTTAGTCATTAATTCTAATGGTCAAACTTGAAAGGGAACAAACTATCAACTGCAGAATTTTCCATTTTCAAAGGGAAACAACTCTTTATATGTCATTAATTTCCAATGGTCAAGGGGAAATGACTCTGCCACCAGCATATATTTTTTTTGCTCAAAAGGAAACAACTCCATATTTGTCATGAATTTATAATGGTCAAAGGGAAACAACTCTGTATTAGTCATTAATTTCTAATGGCCAAGGGGAAAAACATACGGAACACCTTGTATAATTCCCTTTTCCAAAATTATAAAAAGTATTATTCCCTTTGGGCAATTGGACAATTCTTAGACGAATCATCTCTCGGACATAAATAGAATGTTGCTTTTATTCTACCCACCTACCTAAGCTTTTAGTGCAGTCAGCACGGTTTTGGTAAACAGGTTAAAATGGTACTTGCCGCACTGATTAAATATCTTTGACATAAATATACTATTTGATCTTTTAAACGTCATATCCTACATATGCTATAAGCGCAAATTTTCTCATAATTGTGAAATTCTAGCAATATTTTTCTTTTAAATTGTGAAGTTACTAAGCCTTATTTCGGCCTCTGTTATATAATGAAAAAAAAGCCCTGCATGGCAACCAGACATAATGTCGAACTCAATAATTATCATTGATGTTTAATTATTACCTGGCAACTAAAAATTTGATAAATACGAATAATTTTGAATTTTTCTGACATCCAGATTGTAATTAGACTAGATATTCTCACATATGATTCAATAGGAATCTTTTAATCATGTAATACAATTTTAAGTACATAAAACCTGTCAAAATGTTCATCGATTTATGTTAGGCCATACTAAACCTGTATGTGCCAAACATATATATACATGTATGAGAAAGGTAGACAATACGTAAACTGAGAACACATTTATTTACAGGTTTTGTGTCGTTTTTACATGGCACATCTTCCCCTGATGATTTTGAGAGGATAGCACAATGTCAGAGTACAAGTTGAATCCAGTCACTGGCAGTATGATGGGCACTGTTACAGATCAACGGATAGAAAAAGATTCTTCATCTGGATCCTCCGACTTTGAATTAGATCTTACAGAATCATCTCAGCCGGATGATTTACCTGATATTCCGACAGATTCGACTCAACCTGATGATATTCCGACAGACTCTACTCAGCCGGACGAATTACCTGATATTTACAGTAAATATGACGCTTTTATTGTTTAATTTTAATACTTTACACAGGGGTTCCATATGGTTCGGGAGTAGGGGTTTTGACCCTTCAAATTTCAAAAAAGCCAAATTTTGACCGTCAAGATTTTGGTTAGAAGGATCATTTTATCTTTACATCATGGGTAATTCACCATTAAAATTGTAAAATTTAGTCTAAAGTGTTGAAATGACCTTTTAGACTTAAGAAGCTTAGTGTAACACCTGATTAATACTATTTTTCATGACATGGCAATTGTAGTCTCGATACTGAAAATTAAAAATAACTTAATTTCGTGGTTTTGATGAAAATAACTATTTTGATGGGATGTTAATTCGTGGATTTTGCATTGCAGGTAATTAATACATAGGTCAAATTTATTGTTCTATGGGATTCGATTTGGTGATAATCACTGATTGAAGGTGAACCACGAAATCAACAAAATTTAATCCTCCACGAAAATTTATGATTTTACTGTATACATACACTGGAATTAATGCTCTATAAACAATAAATTGAACCAAAATATTTTTTTTCCGGTTTTTTTTTCGTTATCAATGATACAGTTACCTGTGAGCTAAAGTGCCTTTGTTTTAATTAAACACCCGTTACTATTAACATTGATAATTGCTGTCTAACTGACCCAAGGTATAGGGGTGGGGTGTATATCGACTTCCGGATCTTTCATTCACTGATATAATTACTGTGTTGCTGTAGTCCCCGAGTTGAGATCCTATTTGGATACAGCATTTTTTGTCAAGTTTTAACAAATTGTTGATGCGCATTTGCTGAAGAGGGTGTGCCTTAATTCTTGGCAATTTGCCTTAAAGAGGCATTCCCTATACTTCTGATCATTTAAATCGACCCAGAAATAGTAAACATTAGATGAGCATTATTATTGCTTCAACTCCTCAAAATTTCAATAAAAGCGCCCACTTATTACGAGAAAAGCATAAAATATATTTTTTTGAACGAGCAAATATAGTCACGCGTTCTTTCCCTTTTTCCACATAATAATAAATGACTGGAAGCGATAAATTATTATTGGTGATTGGAATATAATTTTGACCCTATAGAGACATATTTACACCCACTTTCTTCTGACAAATTATGACAATTGATAGTGGTTTGTACATTCAGCTAATTTAAGGGATAGTAGAGAAAAATATGCTAGTTATAGGGAATGCCTCTTTTAGAAATTTTAATGTTACTTGTTTGTTTAGTTGCGTTTCGTATTACTTTTCAGTTGTACATATGGCAGTTGATACACCAGTAGTGACCACATTCTATAATAATAGCTTTGTTTCCATGACAAAAAGCCATATTCTAAATAGCGTTTTTTCCATGGCAATAAGCTGTATTCTAAAATGCGTTTTTTCCATGACAATAAGCCGTATTCAAAATAGCGTTTTTTCCATGGCAAAAAGCCGAATTCTAAATAGCGTTTTTTCCATGGCAAAAAGCCGAATTCTAAATAGCGTTATTTTCATGCAGTAAGCCATATTCTAGATAGCGTTTTTTCCATGGCAAAAAGCCGAATTCTAAATAGCGTTATTTCCATGCAGTAAGCCGTATTCTGTGTTATACTTTCAGCATTAGATGAATCATTTGATGTTAAAACAGATGAGATTGTTGAAGTGGACCATGCCTTACGTCGTATTGTAAGTCTCGTCATATCATATACAAGGTTCAAAGCATTGCCAGTAGTCTGACTAAGATACCCTATGTTTAGTAAGACAACTCCTCAATCTACTCTTAATTCATGAAATTATTTCCCTTTGCACCCTCAAACATAGATAATCAAACCCAGAATAAAATCTAGCTAAAATTGAAAAAAAGTTGTGCTATTTGATTGATACAATATATTATCTAGTTGTGAGGCCTGACTAGCCTGCCACTAATGTTCTGGGTATTTTGTCAAGCCTGCTTGTAGTGAGCGAGACTCATAAAGTTGCCACTTTTGGGTGTATATGCTTGCAATGTGTTAGTCCGTTGGACCGTTGGTCCAATTTGTTCTTAAACAATGGGAATACCACCTAAGGTAGTGTAGGTAGGGTTTCTGTCTGTCTGTCTATTTATTCATTTGTTCATCCAAAAATGTTAAAGTGTATAGAGCTATATGGGACGATATTTTTTTAAAAAGTTTCAAAAACTGAAAAAACAATTATGCTTTCATATCCTTTGGATCATTTTTCACTTCAGTTTTAACAGAAACTCTCTCTGTGATTTATTGGACATGCTAACTGTCCATTTTTATACGAAAGTGTTCTAGAACACCCTATGAAATTATAAGAATCGTCTATTTTTCGACAAGTGAATCAAATTACACAGAACCCATCCAAAGTTTTAAGTTGCAATTAAGGTAGTCTAGTATCATTCTTAAAATGATGCAAGTAATTATTTTGACATTAAATGACTGTTAGAGTATAGCTCTATACTGCACACTTTAAAAAAAATCAAACTTTTGAAACTCAAATATTTTCATAATCCATTACAGGCTTACAGAGAAAATGACCCTTCAAACTAAAATCTAAAGGGTCAAAATGTGACTTTTTGAAAATTTCAAAGGTCAAAATCCTTTCTCCTCAAATGGAACCCCTAATGTTGTTCTATTTTTAGGAACTAGATCAATCCAATGTTACGCAAGGAGGTATACCAGAGTATGAACGCCCTATAGAAGACAATGCAGATGATACTGTAGTGATATCAGATGGCACCGGTGAATCAGACCAGGAAGATAACTACCTGAACATAGTAACTCATTACATTGAGACTGACAAATATAAAATCAAGGTGAGTTTCCAGGGAGATAATCACCTCAATGACACCGGGATATACACGGGGTCCTACAATTTCGCAAAAATCCGGAATTCCCTATTTTTAGCTCACCTGACCACAATGTGGTCATGGTGAGGTTTTGTCATACCGAGATGTCCGTCGTCCGTCGTGCGTCGAGCGGCGTGCGTCGTGCGTCCGTCAACAATTTCTTCAAACGACTTCTCCTCCTAAACCGCTTGGCCAAATTTGATAAAACTTAACAGGAATGTTCCTTGGGTGGACCTCTACCAAAGTTGTTAAAAAAATTCCAGTCCGTCGCATAACTAGGTCACACAGGCTAAAAATAGATTTTCAAAAAGGAAACTTCAAAAATCTTCTTCTCTGAAACCGTAAGGCCTAGAGCTTTCATATTTGGTATGTAGCATCACCTTGGGGTCCTTTACAAAGATTGTTAAAATTATGTCCCTGGGGTCAAAATTGGCCCAGCCCCGGGGGCCCTTAGTTTTACATAGAGTTATATAGGGGAACCTTAAAAAATCTTCTTCTCTGAAACTGCTTGGCCCAGGGCTTTCATATTTAGTATGTAGACTTAGCTAGAGGTCCTCTACAAAGATTGTTCAAATTATGTCCCTGGGGTCAAAATTGGCCCCGCCCCGGGGCCCTTAGTTTTACATAGAGTTATATAGGGGAAACCTTTAAAAATCTTCTTCTCCAAAACCGCTTGGCCCAGGGCTTTCATATTTAGTATGTAGACTCAGCTAGAGGTCCTCTACAAAGATTGTTCAAATTATGCCCCTGGGGTCAAAATTGGCCCCACCCCGGGGGCCCTTAGTTTTACATAGAGTTATATAGAGAAAACTTTAAAAAATCTTCTTCTCCGAAATTGCTTGACCCAGGGCTTTCATATTTTGTATGTAGACTCAGCTAGAGGTCCTCTACAAAGATTGTTCAAATAATGTCCCTGGGGTCAAAATTGGCCCCGCCCCGGGGGCCCTTAGTTTTACATAGAGTTATATAGGGGAAACCTTTAAAAATCTTCTTCTCCGAAACCGCTTGGCCCAGGACTTTCATATTTGGTATGTAGACTCAGCTAGAGGCCCTCTACAAAGATTGTTCAAATTATGCCCCTGGGGTCAAAATTGGCCCCGCCCCGGGGGCCCTTAGTTTTACATAGAGTTATATAGAGAAAACCTTAAAAAATCTTCTTCTCCGAAATTGCTTGGCCCAGGGCTTTCATATTTGGTATGTAGACTTAGCTAGAGGTCCTCTTCAAAGATTGTTCAAATTATTCCCCTCGGGTCAAAATTGGCCCCACCCTGGGGGTCACCATTTTACTTAGACTTAAATACTAAGGGAAAACATATAAAAATCTTCTTGTCTAAAACTACAATGCCTAAGAGCTTTGATATTTGGTATGTAGCTTCATCTAGTGGTCCCCTACCAAGATTGTGCAAATTATGCCCCTGGGGTCAAAATTAGCCCAGTCCCGGGGATCACCGTTTTACATAGACTTATATAGGGAAAACATATAAAAATCCTCTTGTCTAAAACTACACTGCATAGAGCTTTGATATTTGGTATGTAGCATCATCTAGTGGTCCTCTACCAAGATTTTTCGAATAATGCCCCTGGGGTCAAAATTGGCCCCACTCGGGGGGGTCACCGTTTTACATAGACTTATATAGGGAAAACATATTAATATCTTCTTGCCTAAAACTACACTGCCTAGAGTTTTGATAATTGGTATGTAGCATCATCTTGTGGTTTTCTACCAAGATGTTCAAATTATTCCTTTGGGTGAAAATTGTGCAGGGTTTATAATCAGGTGAGCGATATTGGGCCATCATGGCCCTCTTGTCATTAGAAAGAATGACTCATTTTCAGGATTGGCAAGTATGCTTCAGTAGAACCACTGTGTACATGTACTGTTTTTAGCATAGCTTAAAAAAGAGCTACCAATGAATATATGGTAAAAACTCTATAGAGCAACAGCATGCGGGAGCTGCAAATATTGTTGCTATATAGAGGTTAAATTTATCATGAAGTATCTGCTTAGTGTAATTTTAATGTTCTTTTTAAGAGAGGTCGTTTCTCTAGGGACAGCCACTCTGGCGAGTTTGTACTTTTTTTAGCTTTTCCAATGGCGTCATTTTAGCCAAAGACTTGCAATCAAAGACAAATGAAGTTACTTTTTATTATATAAGTTTAACTTATTTTGATAAAATTATTGATAACTGTGTGAACTCCATATTTGTACTTTACATACCTAAATATTTAGGAAATAGTTTCAACAATTTATTAGTCCAAATTGTAAAACTAGGTCAAGTATTACAGTATATCAAGCCAAATACTAGATTAAAGAAACAAATGTGCTTTTTGCATGTCCTCGGTTGAGCTCCTTAGGGTCAATGCCCTTTTTGTTCAATGTGTCAAATTTATATGCCAATATTCCTGAACATACACAGGTTTTCTTTCAAAGGTAGGGGCCTACATTTGGAAAAAAATAATGCTTAATTTTTGCTTAAGGGGAAGACAAAAATGTTCATGTCAACAGCTCTCGTTATAGAAGGAAAAAAGCCCTGGTATGCCATATTGTTTCTGCCAAGCTTTGCCCGTATATGTACCTAGTTGAATAATAAATAGAAAAGTTTAAAATAGTCAAAACATGTGTGTTTCAGACTACAGGTAAAAATCGAAGAATGTCTCCCTACGACACATACAAGCTGATTGAAAAGAAAGGAGAGCGAATGTCACCCTATTACACATATAAAGTGACTGAAAAGAAGGGAAAGCAAATGTCTCCCTATGAAACATATCAGGTGACTGATAAGAAAGGAAAGCTACTTGTTTCTGGAAAAATTTCTACCAAATCTTCAACGTTCTCTACGGATCAGGTAGGTAACATTTAAATTGTTTGTTAGTAACAAACGAATATTCACATTTAAAAGATAAAATAAGGGTAATTCTTTAAAATATTCAGTATGTTGAAATTGTTCTGTGGTTATACTATTTTAGTTTGAATTTTTTGCTATCCCTTCCTCCAGGATGAGTAGGTGTTAGGGTATTCAAGTGCTGTATAACTTAAAGTTGTAAGTACTACTTACGACCTTATAAGACTGATACATAAATCTGCACTACAAGGCGCTTTTTATGAGCCTATTTGCATACAAATTTGAGCTTGTTTTGTAAACCAAACTGAAGCCCAAAAAGTTGGGTTTTTTTCAATGAGTGAAGGGTACATTTCTGTACTGGATTCCTGGGGGTGGGTTGGGCAGTGGATGCAACTGACTTGTGCATAAGTAGTTAAAGATTATCAGAGGTAAATGTATATATTTCAGCTTGAGTGTGGTACATCAACATTACAACCACCTTCACTGTCAGACTCTGGGTTCATTGACGATGGTAAGTCTGCTCTTCACAATGTATATGCCAACACACATGCTGATACCATTCAAAAAGTGTACCTTATTTTTGTAAGCAGACAGTTCTGTGAGCTATTAGAAAACGGCTTCTCCTTGGACTTGTTGTTGTTCATCCTTACCCTTGTGAGAAGACACCTTTGACCAAAAACCTGTACTGTATCTATTACATATTATGGTTCACTGTTGGCAATGTGGTTCAGTAGGTTATGCTCTAGACTACACATTGAGAAGTCTATGGTTGGAATATCTTCCTGGGGAACTTGGTCATTTCTGTAACACTAACATTGTTCCCTTTCAACTATAGAGTTAAAGTGGTTATTTGAAATTTCATATTCTTTATTGTAACAAAACAACAATGTTAAAAACAGTTTTGACATAGGGGTGTGCACAACACACCTTCGTCTCATTTTCAAGATTAGGCGTTGTGTCTCATTAGAACCCCTGTGTGAGAGTGCATACTTTTGCGAACAAATTTGTTTCAAACTGTTTCATACATGGAATGTAATTTGTATGTAGCGGTCCCTTAGGTGTTGTTCCAAGCAAAATGTTGAAGTTTTATGTATAGCTGCTTCAGAAAAACTCTGATTTTCTCACGAGAACGATTTTGTTGGACTTCACTGAATTATTTCTGTTGTAGGAGCGTCATCAAAGTTGCATACTGTGTTGATGTTCTGTGACAGCTGTAAGAGTAAACAAAGCCATAATAGTATGGTACAATGTTGTGATGGACATGTACTGTGTTCACAATGTGTGGAGAAATCTACCAAACTCGTTCTCATTGGGGAGAAAAAAGGTGCCGTAGGTTGTGCTCTACAACCATGTACAAGTTCAATACCTGATAGTAAGTGTTGCTATATGATATCTCTGGTTACTGTAAAATCATTCATTTTCTTGGGGGATTAAAATTTGTGTTTTTTTGTGGTTCGCCTTTAACCACGAAATTAAATCCCATAATTTTGGCCCTTAATGCCCCCCTATTTTTAGCTCACCTGTCACATAGTGACAAGGTGAGCTTTTGTGATCACTCTTCCTCCGTCGTCCGTCCGTCTGCAACAATTGGCTTGTGTTCACTCTAGAGGCAACAACTTTTATCCAATCTTCATGAAACTTTGTCAGAATGTTGTTCTCTATAAAATCTAGGCCAAGTTTGAAACTGGGTCATGCATGTTAAAAAAACTAGGTCACTAGGTCAAATCTTAGAAAAACCTTGTGTTCACTCCCAGAGGTCATCGTTTTGATCCAATCTTCATGAAACTTTGTCAGAATGCTATTCTCTATGAAATCTAGGCCAAGTTCGAAACTGGGTCATGCATGGTCAAAAACTAGATCACTAGGTCAAATCTTAGAAAAACCTTGTGTTCACTCCAGAGGTCACTATTAAGATCCAATCTTCCTGAAACTTGGTCACAATGTTGTTCCCTATAAAATCTAGGCCAAGTTTGAAACTGGGTCAGCAGGGGTCAACAACTAGGTCATTAGGTCAAATCTTAGAAAAACCTTGTGTTCAATCCTAAGGACACTATTTTGATCCAATCTTCATGAAACTTTGTCAGAATGTTGTTCTCTATAAAATCTAGGCCAAGTTCGAAACTGGGTCATGTGGGGTCAAGAACTAGGTCACTAGGTCAAATCTTAGGAAAACCTTGTGTTCACTCCAGAGGTCACTGTTTTGATCCAATATTCATAAAACTTTGTCAGAATGTTGTTCTCTATAAAATCTAGGCCCAGTTCGAAACTGGGTCATGCATGTTAAAAAACTAGGTCACTAGGACAATTTCTTAGAAAACCTTGTGTTCACTCCAGAGGTCACTGTTTTGCTCTAAAATTCATAAAACTTTGTCAGAATGTTGTTCTCTTTAAAATCTAGACCCAGTTCGAAACTGGGTCATGCAGGGTCAAAAACTAGGTCACTAGGTCAAATCTTAGAAAAACATTGTGTTCACTCCAGAGGTCACTATTCAGATCCAATCTTCCTGAAACTTGGTCACAATGTTGTTCCCTATAAAATCTAGGCCAAGTTTGAAACTGGGTCAGCAGGGGTCAACAACTAGGTCATTAGGTCAAATCTTAGAAAAACCTTGTGTTCAATCCTAAGGACACTATTTTGATCCAATCTTCATGAAACTTTGTCAGAATGTTGTTCTCTATAAAATCTAGGCCAAGTTCGAAACTGGGTCATGTGGGGTCAAGAACTAGGTCACTAGGTCAAATCTTAGGAAAACCTTGTGTTCACTCCAGAGGTCGCTGTTTTGATCCAATATTCATAAAACTTGGTCAGAATGTTATTCTCCTTGCAATCAAGGCCAAGTTTAAATTTTGGCCATTTGGAGTCAAGAACTAGGTCACTTGGTCAAATCTTAGGAAAAACCTTGTGCTCACTCTTGAGACTCCTGTTATGACCCAATCATCATGAAATATGGTCAGAATGTAATTTGTACTGATATCTAGACCAATGTGCAACAGGTGAGCGACCTAGGGCCCTTCGGTCCCTCTTGTTGATGTTGAGGAAATGCCTTGCACATGTTGGTCGGTATAAGTGTGTCTGTCAGGATTGTTGTAAACCAAATAGATTCTGTTCAATAACTTAAGAACGCTAAAATTGTACTAGGGTCCTCCAACATGGAGGTTGGTCAGCTACAGTAGATGATCCCTACTGACCTCAAAATCAGTTGTAGGACAGCGGACCTTAAACATTGATGAATAGATAGAATTTTGAAGTTGAAGACCTTGTACATTTATATTTTATTTGTCGGTTGTTGTTGAAGCTTGAAATAGGCTTCTAGTACAGTAAATATTTTATTATATATTATTCATTTACTCATATTATGGGTATTAAAAGACTTAAATTCTAAAGTAACTTTAACGACACAAAGCTACATCCTTGACCCTATTCCTCTAAAATGTAGTAAGGTCCCGGCAGGGCCCCTGCTTTATTCCACATTGTGTTCTTATTTCTAGGTGAATTAAGGAAGTCTTTACCAGCTATTGTGTTGGATCTTCTTGAAGAAAAATGGAAGAAAGACACACTGGAGGCTTTAGAAAACATGAAAGATGCTGTTAAGTATGTAGAGATTGTTGTCATTCATAGATTTATCCACTTTCGCTAGTGCAGAAAATTTGCATCTATGAGGAGTAATACAAACACTAATGTAGTGATTTTTCTTGAAAAAAAATTAAACTGCTTGTACCTTCAACGTTGGGAAAATTTAGCGCAATAAATTGCAAATTATTAAAACAGTATTTTAGTAATAATTGCTTATATTTTTGCATTTTCTGCTGATTATACTCAACCTATATGTAGCAAGTATTAAAACCTAATGCTTTGACACAAAAACAGCTATACAAATAAGTTGCTTTAATACAAACTGGAACCACAGGGGGGAAGTACAGATTCCTTTCTGGGGAAAAAAGAGGGTATTTTGCTAGGGGAAAGAGCCTGTTTTCAGCCTTAAAATAAGTTTACAAAAAGTCACTGGGGCCAATATTGAACGATTTAGTACTGGAAGTTGATATATTTAATGCAAGAACCTGTAACATAATTATGCATAAAGGTTTAATAGGAATAGGACCACTATCTTCGCACTGTAGTTCATGTTGTCTATAAGAAATATTGTAAAATCATTAATTTTCGTGGGGATTAAATTTCGTGGATTTCGTGGTTCGACTCAACCACGAACTTTAATCCCAAACACACCTGATTTTGACCCTTGTTTTATTACCTGAAATGCAAAATCCACGAATTCAAGTCCCAACGAAATTGTCTTTTTTACCAAAACCACGAAATTTCGTCCCAATGAAATTAAATGATTTTACAGTATTTATTACTATTTCAGATGTCCTGGTTGTGGTTTTACTGCTGTTTTAGATGTTGGCATCAGAAAGTTTCCTTGTTCCAATTGTGGCCAGGTAAGTATAACTTGACCAATTTGACACGAGCCTGACCTTTTGATTAGCATAATTTAACAGTAGATATATCACCTAAGTTTACAACACTGATTGTATGTTTTCATAATCGGGAGTATAACGAAGACGCTCAAGATGTTATACAAACACAAATTTGAAATACCGATATCGCACGATTTGTCTGCGGAAATTGATATATTCAAAGCATGAGCCTTGTAATACATTCTTGCATAAAGGTCAGGCTCAGGTCAAAATAACCAAGCTATTCATACACTGTACAACCATTTATTTCCACAGGTATTACACTTTGCAGATTATGATAATATGGTGATTTCTTTAATTCCGCAATTAAAACTACTGAAAGAAATTTTTTGAAAGATTTTTTTATACACTGTATAATTGGCTAGGCCTAACAAAAATATGTTAAGGAGGTAGGGCAGTTGTTTTTGCAGGATTTTTTACTTGATTAAATCCAGGGAAAAAGTAAAACATTAAAGTTAAAATATTTGTGGAAACCTTGTTGGTGTCAGCATAATAATGTTTCTAATTGTTTTGTAGGCTTTTTGTCGAGTTTGTGATAAACTGTGGGAAGCTAAAGATAACCATGATATGTGCTACAGAACTAAAGAGTGGACATCCAAGGATAATGGTTCTAAGCAACAGATTCCGGAACATTGGTCGTATTCCAACAACCTTGAGGTTAGTTTGTTATTGACAACTAGTATGAGTATCTTTGTAGCTCATCTGAGCACCAGATGCTCTGGAGAAAAAACTGTCACATGGTCCTATCAAAGAAAAATTGTTTTGAAGCTCTAAATGGATGTCACAAAGTTTGTCCCACTTGGTCTCCTGAACCATTTGTTGGATTTCAATCTAACTTCACATGATTACTTGGTACCAAGCCTAGGTGTGCATATTGTCAGAAAATTTATGCCAGATGATGTTAGCCCGAGTTATTGCCTTTTGTGGAAGACATTTTGTTTTTTGTCTCAAACTTTTTTAACCCTTCAAGTTTCTAATTATATTTATATTTCAGATCGAGCCAGTGGTTGAACTTTCAAATGAAAGTGAAGAATTCTTCGAATTAAGTAGTTTGATATATAAAGATATGCCAGTGAATGTGTTGAAGGTATACAGGGTACAGAATGTCAGACTCTGGGAGAAATACTCACTGTAAGTGCTCAGTTATCGGTATATCTTATATATTAATTGTATTGCCAAGATTTCTAGTATTTCAAGAACACAAAAACTTCATTTTTAGCTCGACTTTTTGAAGAAAAAAAGTTGGTATTATTGTGGGCATGGGTGCATGAGTCTGTGTTGGTTGAGTTAATTGTCAGCTACTTTTTCCCAAACACAAAGGTATCCATGTGAAACTTGACATAGTTATTCACAAAACAAAAAGGGAGTCCATATTGAAAAGGCCGATAACCCTGTGACCTATATTTATTGAGTTATTTACCGTTGTTAATCTTAAGATTTTCACTCACAGATGAGTAAGGGTACTATCAAGTACGAGAAAGTCAGGCACCCAGCACTCGTGGGCCGTGCTCTTGTTGAATTATGGTTTAAAACTTTTTGATCAGCTTAACAGAGCTCAGTTGATTTCCACAAAAAAATGTGTTATGTTAAAAATTATCTTTGTCTTTAGATGCACAGAAACCAAAAAAATGAACAGTTTACTGCAAATTAGAAATTTTCTTTAGTGTTGTTACAGTTGGAATATTTTTTTATTAAATTCAAAAACTTTCATGAACATTGTTTCGATTCTTCAAGACCGGTTTTCATCTACGGAATGTCCGTATTTCCTACTGAACACCCTTGCAAGAACTACACACTACGGATCAATAGCGAAATTTTTACGAAAATTAGGTCATTGGAGCAAAAATGAAACCTTTCGGTTTATTTGGTCAATTTTCAAGAGTATGTTGTTGTTACAGAACGAAGCGTCACATGGTGGATGATCTTGGAGATGTTGGTATCAATGAGAGAAGATTATTTCACGGTACTACTGCAGATGTTGTAGAAGCTATATGTAAGGAAGGCTTTGATTGGAGGATGTGTGGTAAACATGGCACAGTCTATGGAAAGGGTATGAATAGTATTTAGTATACTGTAAAATCATTTAATTACGATGGGATGAAATTTTTGTGGTTTTGGTCAAAAAGACCATTTCGATGAGACGTTAATTCATGGATTATACATTTCAGGTAATAAATACATACCAGTGTCAAAGTTATTGTTCACTGGGATTAAATTCCGTGGTAGAAGATGAACCATGAAGACCAAGTTTGAAACTGGGTCATATGGAGTCAAAAACTAAGTCACAAGGTCAAATCTTAGAAAAACCTAGAGTTCACTCTAGATGTCACCAATGTGATCCAATCTTCATGAAACCTGGTCAGAATGTCGTTCTCTATGAAATCTAGGCCAAGTTAGAAACTAAGTCATGTAGGGTCAAAAACTAGTTCACTAGGTCAAATCTTAGAAAAAACTTGTGTACACTCCATAGATCGCCATTTTGATCCAATCTTAATGAAATATGGTCAGAATGTAAGTTGTATTGATACCTAGACCAATTTGCAACAGGTGAGCGACCTAGGGCCCTTTGGGCCCTCTTGTTTTGTGAGGTTTCATTCTACAAGTTCACCCAAACATACTAATTTCTAGTTCAACATTGTTTTATGCATGTACCAGATATTGATACTTTTATATTTGAACAATGCTATCACGTAGCAATTTGGGTGGAATTGAGTGGGGCACTGCTCTGGGCATACAAAACATTGCTTAGTTTAGATCGGCTCATTGCATTTTAATTATTTTGCAGGATCATATTTTGCAAAGAGTGCAGTGATGTCTGACACATACTCTTCGGGTAAAACTCAAAGGAGGAGGAAAAATTTGTATCAGGTGACGTCACGTAGTAGACCAACAGCAAGTAATACTCGAAGTTCTGGAGTATTTCACTTCGGTGCTTCAAATACTAATTCAACTCCTGGGGGACTTCGCTTTGGTGCACCAAGCACAAATTCAAATTCAGGAGGACTTCGATTTGGTGCCCCAGTTACTACTAGTAATTCAAACTCTGGAGGACTTCAATTTGGTGTACAAAGTACTAATATAAATTCTGGAGGACTTCGCTTAGGTGCGCCAAGTACAAATTCAAATTCTGGAGGACTTCGGTTCGGTGTTCCGAGTACTAGTACTAATTCAAATGCTGGTGGATTGCAATTTGGTGTACAAAGTACTAATTTAAATTCTGGAGGACTTCGGTTCGGTGTTCCAAGTACTAGTACTTATTCAAATGCTGGTGGATCGAAATTTGGTGTGCCAAATACAAGTACTAATTCAACTTCAGGAATATTTCAATTTGGTTCTCCAAGTACTACTTCAAATCCCGGAGGACTTCAATTCGGTTCTCCAAGTACTAATTCAAATCCTGGAGGACTTCAATTTGGTGCTTCAAGTACTAATTCAAATTCTAGTGGATCTATCTTTGATGTTTTCAATTCCAATGCTGCAGGCAATCCTTTTACTGGATCAAGTACTAATTCAAATTCTGTATCATTTGGACTTGGTTTACCGTTGCAGCCAGTTGGATTAGCCTCCAGTTCTTCTAGTTGTCTGATGTTCGTTGCTAGGGTTCTTATTGGCAGAACCTGCTTAGGAAATAGTGACATGAGGCGTCCAGAAAAAAAATTCACCGGTGAGGGTACTCATTCAGCAGTAAATGATCTGACCAACCCTACTATCCATGTGATATTTGACAGCAGTCAGTGTTATCCTGAATATTTAATTCAATATTCACCATGTAATTAAAGTTTGGCATGATTATACTGTGTTGCTGGGTGTTTCTGCAGGGTGGACATTTCGGCCATTCTGTGGTAGTAAAAAAATAATGCTTTGCAAAATTTCTGATTTTACAGTAACCAGTCGTAAGGTAGCACAATATGGGTAAAAGAGAGCTTTTAATTTTATATAGTCTAGAGAATTTGACACAATCCTGACCTTTTATTAGCATATTTTAACTGCTTATATCTTGTCTATATTTATTTTTCTTTCTTCTTCTTTCTTCTTCTTTCTTCTTTTTTCTTCCATGTAATTTGCAGGGTCCACTCTGGTGCATTTTCGCAAATGTTTAGAGACAGAAGTGAGATACAAGGAATCCTGGTGCGATACCCTAGCTCATTTCCAACAGATTCCTTGGTTCTTTAACATGCCTGGTGTAAAGCACCGATACAAGTGAGACTACCTCTGGGTTTCCTGCCAGGATCATCTCTAGTTTGGTGGGAAACACTTAATAGCATTTCTGAAATGACGACCTCTTGATCAGGAGTCAAGCTTCTTACCACTCTACCATCATGCCACCCAGCTTTTATGTTTGTATAAGTCTGGTGTATCACAAAGATGCTCTAGGTGTAATACAAAAACTAAAATGCTGATATTGCACAATTTGCTCGCGGAAATTGATATATTCAAAGCAAGAACCTTGTCATAAATTCATGCATAAAGGTCAGGATCATGTCAAATTCTCCAAGCTATACTGTATTGCTGAAAAGTGTTATGTTGTTATACAAAAAACAAAAGAATAATGTTGCTATGCAATGATGTCTATACTCAGGGAAAAGTCTATTGTTAAAACGAGATTTCAAATTTATTGTTATTGTATTGTTGATTTACAGTACTATATAATTTACCATATAATTGTTATTTGGTAAATGATCATCAAATAGTATGAGTTGGAGCCTGGAGGCCTTTGATAGAATGAAAGATTAAGTGCCTTTGTGATGCAGGTTTCAAATATGTATGAGGTCAGTAAGTAATACTTACGACCCTCTCATTCTAATCCAGCGATATATTGCCTTTTGATATGACATGCCAAGCGATGTAAAATTAAGTATTATAATCATTTATATATTTTCTTTAGTCATAAATGTGTGTATTGAACGTTTAGATATGTAGACCTATGAGGTCAAAGTTAATACTTTGTAAGTTATAAAATATGTACATGTATTAATGTTGCTAAGATATACACTACCCACAAGTTCTAACCCGCCACCTTACATTTTTCGCCATAACTTTTTTTATTAAAGTATGTACCGCATGAAATTTTGCATACCAATACTTGAATAGAAGCTGCAACTAATTATGAATTTTATTTTGGACAACAAACAGTTATGTTCGTTGTCACAGGCGTGTTACGTAATGAGGTATGTTTGACCAATTCACAAAAATACCCAAAATGTTTATGAAATCGTGCATTAATCAGCGCATGGAAAGCACGTTTTCATAAACATTTTGACATAACGGATCTCTGCCTTATACGAAAAAACTCATTACATGTTGTGATTTACTCCAGACGAACTCGGTTGAAGAGTAACACTCTTAGAACAAAATAAGAAAAAGGCTTTGTCAAAAATGTTGATTTAAAAAAATCACGCTTGTATGTCAATATTCACAAACCGAAGTTTAATAAACGAAAATAACCACTGAAACTGCAAAATCAAACAAAAAAATAAAATAATATTTTTGTGAAATTAACAAAAACAAGGGCCGCAATTCTACCCGATCTCATACTATTCCAACATGTCTGTCTTTTTCTTTGTGTGCCAAACTCAGCATGTAAGGTGTTTTCCGCGTAGTAAATTCATCATTTTCATCAAAACCGTTCATGAACATGTGGTTTTCGTTGCGCATTTCTTACACATGTAAACATGCTGTATTACGTAATCGGTGTAACATGGTGAATTCAAACGCAAGTTGACCAAAAATCAACACATAATTGGTTTTAATACATCTTTATACGTCTGTATGTGAATATTCATGCTAATACATGCATTATCAAATACGTATTTTAAAAAAATTAACATTGACACCTAAGAATTGTGTTCAAGCGACTTTTCCAAATCCCGTGAGTGTTCTCCTGGAGTCAATATCAGGATGTAAAGTGTTTTTCATGATAAACAGTAATCCATAATGCCGAATTTGTTCGCGTACACACAAATTTTGGTTCACATGCAACGCACGTGCAAAAATGCCTTATTACGCAATACGCCGAATGCACCGAGTTTTGTCACAATACTACCACAATAAACGTATGATCAGCTGCATCTACTACACATGTATAAGTATGCAAAATTTCATATGAATATATCAATGTTTGACACTACAGGACTGAAATATATAAGTGGCGGGTTAGCACTTTTGGGTAGTGTATTCATTTAGTAAGCACTATATTGTTGTCATCTAAGTATAAATTATTTATGTGTGAAAATCTAAATTTGGATGGTGAATTTGCATATTTACTAGGGCTGTAACGGTATACCGCGGTACACAAAAGACCGCAGACTTCAGTCCTACACGGTTCACGGTACGAGAGTTGTAAATTTCGGTACAGTTCGGTATAAGCTTTTTTATGAGCAAAATAATATTCAGAGATCGAAAATGTCTAAAAGCCCTCTGATTGTGTATAATTACCAAGCATCACTTGTTTTAATTGCATTATGATATGCCTCATATTGTCAAATTCATTTGAAATAGTTGATAGCCACATAATAATTGCTGTTATAGAATCAACAAATCCATTGTCACTTAAAAATTGTAGTATTTAAGCTGCAGTTAGAGAATATTGTATCATACCGAATTATACCGAACCGGTAGAAAAATTGACGGTACGTATCATATCGTGAGGTGAGCGTACCGTTACAGCCCTAATATTTACATGTTTGCTAATTAAATCTCTGTGCTATACATACATACATACATACTCTGGGAAGATTGGAATTTTACAACACATATACAGAAATATGCTTAACATCATGTACATGTAATGTTACCTTGTATATTTATACCCACTGCACAACAGAAGTTGTAAGGCGTATACTATTTTCAGCTTGTCTGTCCCTCCGTCTGTCCATAGAGAGATTTTTGTGGACACATCTCCTACCGTTTTTGTCGGATTTTCTTCAAACTTTCACATAACAACAACCTTATCATGTAGATTTGCATGAAGGATAGAATTTGAGCTGAGGTGAATTTGTCCAGAATTATGACCCTTTGCCTGCAGGGGGTTTATTAGTCTGCCAAACAGCGATAGATCTAGTTTTTAAAAGTAATAGACACTTAATGAATGAAATCAGTGGGCATAACTGTATATAAATAATACAAAGATCTATACCACAAAAATATGAAATATAAATATTATTTTAAAGTCTATAGAGCTATATTGGAAGATATTTTTTTTAAAAGTTTCAAAACTGAAAAAATGCTTTCGTATCCATTAGATCATTTTTGCTTCAGTTTTAACAGAAACTCTCTCTGTGATTTATTTGACATGCGAACTGTCCATTTTCATACGAAAGTGTTCTAGAACACCCTATGGAACTATAAGAATCGTCTATTTTTTGCCGATTGAATCAACGTACACGGAACCCATCCAAAGTTTTAATTTTCAATTTAGGTAGTCTAGTATCATACTAAAATCAATGCAAGTAATTAGTTTGAAATTAAATGACCATCAGATATAGCTCTATACATTTTAACATCTGATATGCCATACTGTTGTTATTCTGCATGTATCTTATTTACATGTATCTTTTAAAAATATTGTCCTCTTGTTAACTCTGTTGGTGGGCATATTTATTATGAAAAATTAGATATTTCTAATATTCATTTTTTTAATGTCATATTGTTTAATAGATAAAAAGTATCCATATTTATATTATTGACTTGTTTTATTGAGTATCCATGGTAATCAAGAAATCGCTGGCTTAGAAACAGAAGGTCGTAACTACAAAATCGATATATTGAGAAAATAAGAGAAAACTGTCTGTAATTTACTCTATGGGAAAAAGCAAGTTTTTAAAACTTCATTGTGGTCAACATGACAACTTCCGAATTTCTTGAAAATAGGCTCATAAGAAGCACCTTGTGAAGCAGATTTCAAATATGCATGAGTCTTATAAGGTCGTTAGTAGTAGTTTACGACATTCTCATTCTAAGCCATCGAAATGTCCATCATCATTCTGTCTACATTGCAGGGGTGTGGAATTCCTGTGTCCGACTTGCCCTTTTTGGTCTGCAAGCAAGTGTATTATTACATCTAGCTTACCCGGGGGCAAGTGCACAATTATCATGAGAAAATGGTATTAAATGCCCTATTTTACTTAAACACATTAGTGAATCCCTAAATTCTGACTGAAAATGATTTACGGTAGCATCAGGTACACACTACTTTCAAGCTTGAGAAGCTAACTAAATTATTGAAACTGAAATTGTGTTGTCTCTGGACCACTGGTTAATTTCTCTGAGCAAGACCCACATGCTCCACTCCACCATGGTGTAAAATGGTACCTGTGAGTGCAGTGTCTATTCCTGGGCGCCGCAGATCAATGTTGGCTATGACACCCACAGGAGAGAAATAGTCTCCCCAGGGAGATACAAGTGTAGGTTTCCGTAGGTAGCTCAATGACCACTGGAAGTTAAAATGTCAAAGGGTGCTTGAGCGGCCTAACAGCTGAAAAGAGCCCTAGAAAATTGGTAACTTAACTTGTTTTGTTCTTTCTTTGGGCAAGTGGATTTTTCAGTTCACTTTGCCTAATGGCAAGTGAAACTTTGAGGATTTCCATACCCCTGTTACATATACCTTGGAGACCTGATACATGTACAATGTATATAGGGGCCTTATATATTCACAAGCATTGTAAGACCAAACACAGAGACCTAGACCTTCATTGTCAAATGTTCTATTTGCTCTCGTGTTGTTTATGTTATAAATGTATTGATTTTGATATAAGTAACAAGAAACATTCAGATTTAATTTCACATGGTTAAATGTAATTGCAAAGAAATGGCAGTGATTATAGATATTGTCAATTTTAATTCCGAGCTTCAGTCTTACAACATTGGTAAATAAGGCCCCATGTCATATTATCAAACGTTCATGTTAGCCACCTCCTCGATAACCTAGTGATAGAGCATCTGCTTTAAGAGTGGGGGGTTGATCAGAGACTGTATCATACCAAAGACAAAATAAAATGGTACCAGTAATCCCCTTGCTAGACACTCGGCATAAAAAGGAAACTGGCTCTTCTCTCTCTCATACCCTTGTGGTGATTGTAGGTCAATTCTTTTAATTCCATGACACTGGTGGGTGCAGAATGCTTGAATTGACAAGTCGATTCATTTTCATCCAAAAACGTATTCTTCTCAATCCCAGAGTTATGGAACTTGGCTTGCCACTGATGTGTGAGGATAATACTAGGCTGAATTGAAACAAAGATGCCCATAGAATAACCGTGATTCAAACAGTTATCATAAAGATTGAGGTAGCTTGAAACAAGATCGTTCTCAAATCCATAGTTATCCCTAACAACATGCTTGTTGTTACTGATACTAACAGATGTCCTGTTTGTTGAAGGCTGTTATCAGGCTGTACCACTAGCTATATATTTTCTTCATTAGTATAGCTTGGCCAATTTGACATGAGCCTGACCTATTGATTAGCATAATTTAACAGTCGATATATTGTCTACGTTTACAACACCGATTTATGTTTTCATAATCGGGAAGTATCACGAAGATGCTCGAGATGCAATACAAACACAAATCTGAAATACCGATATTGCACGATTTGCTTGCGGAAATTGATATATTCAAAGCAAGAACCTTGTAATATATTCTTGCATAAAGGTCAGGCTCTAGTCAAAATAGCCCAGGTATAGTAGTTTGTTCTATCGATATGGCTTGGAGATAGTCTGGCATATTTTACTGGCTGATTCTCAAGGAATCCACTTAAGTTTAGGTGTGGAACTAGATATGTTTCTGGTCCTAGGGAATCTTCTTATGGTCGATTTTGTTCAATCACAAACTTAGCTAAAACGGCTAGAACGTAAAGTGAAAACACTAACTGACAACAATTATAATGAAAAATATAATAAAAATCGGACAGGGAAGGCTGCACTCAACTGAAACAAACGAGCACATAAAACAGAAAAAAACGCAGACCACAATCACTCAACAGAAGGCATAACACAAAACTAAACGAGCAAACAAGAATTGGACGCCATCTTGGACGCAGAGCGGTTGTGAAGGAGCAAATGTGTAAGAAATGGATTTTCTTAATGTTCGGTCATATGACCAAATGTGGTGCAAGTTTAAGAGATGGGCTCAAATTTTGAATGAATCACCCTCAGCTCTCGGGCTATTAGTCTCCCCTTATAGCATTCCCAAATTATCAACAAAAAAAACACAAGTGTTGGTCTTCATCTTCAATTTTAATCGATGAATTGTAAACCAGATTTTTTCAGTTTAGTTTAAGTAGAGATTAAGTTCATTTGTTGCATTGTTGTTGTTGACCTTTTAATTATTGATCGGCAATCTACATTACGTTTTCTACGTTACAAAAATGTATTTTTTATTTACATTGCACATGCCTACTAGTAATTGAAATTTAATTTGGTTCGACGTGCGCATATTACACCGAAAGACAGTTATGTGTCAACACTTGAGATTAATGGTCGTTCATTCAGTGGTTCTCTCACTCTGCATGTGATAATATTTCAAGTAGATTTCTATTATTTGATTAAACTGGATAGGCTCTTCCAATATTTACCAAAAACTTATCTGACTTCATGAAGTACTGCGTTCTCCCTTAATTCTGCAAGCCTTCGTCTAGTTGTTGGGCATTGAAATGATACACCGTGCGTCTAGGACTGCTGTTGTGTCGCAGCACTGATTAATTTAATTGGAGACTACACTACTGCAACGGAATTCTTTTTGCACGTGGGAGGAGCGCGACATAAACTTGTAATTGTGTCAAAGCTCTTAGAAGTACTTTAATTCCTTTTGCGCTCTTGATTTTTGAAGGAACTTTCATAATGAAAACTAAGCGTTTATTGCATAATACGAATACTATAGGCTTATCAATACATTTTTTATTAATATAATATTTAGATTCACAATATCATTGAAAAAGAAATTTAAAAACCTAAATTTCGAGAAAAACAAATTTTCCCTTTTTTTCAATTTCTTTTTTTTTCTTTTTTTTCTTTTTTCAATGGTACTGTAACCTGTGTGTAGATTACTTCAGATTTTTAAAAATTGTATTTAGTAAATTTTGCACAAATATCGCAAACTATTATTAGAATTAGTGGTTTTGGTGCTTAAATATAATTTGTTTTACATTTTTTGTAGAAAACATTTTTTTTATTGAGTAAAACATATTTTACTGCGAATTAATTGCAATGTAATTTTATTTTACAATCCTGATAATAGACTTGTACTTGTATACCTAACTTAGCTACGTCAAAATAAACAACCGACAAATAAATAATTGATACTCAAATGTCAAAATGTTATTTGGTCTGTTGTAGGTGACTTGAGAACGAACATTGCTATTTACTGAGTATAATATTATAATATTTCGACACGCATTGAAATATGACATCATTTTTCAGACGACTGATGAACCAAATGGCTGAGTTCCAAATGGCAAGCATAACATCCATTGGCAATATTTGACGTGATTCTTTACTTACTGTGTCACGACCCAAAAAATGCTCGTTGCTTCGAAAAAAGTTTGTGTGGCGCATAATCAATTACTGGTCAAGGAAATAATATCACAAAATACAGTTTTTAACTTTTTACTTCCTCAATTTTCACACATTCAATACAATACACAGTACAGTATGACTGTACTATAATGAATGGGTGAAAATTGGCGAATTAAAAACTGTCATTTGTGATATAGTTTCGTAGGTCTGTGAATCCATGTATGGTGAAAGGTAATGCACTCGATCATCTTCAGAATTAGACTACTAGATCTAGATTATACTAACGCTATGCTCATCTAGAATTTTTATTTTTTACAATCCCTTTTAAACTCAAGTTTTTGTGGTGACAGTTGCTAAAATCTTGGTAGCTATAGAAACCGTTGTAGTGAAAATAAGCTTAAGATATCATGTCTCGTATACCATCACATATCGTTGACTTAGAACGAAAAGGTCGTAAGTTTCTGCACCACAGTGTGCTTCTAATGTGCCTAGTATATCCATGCAACTCAGAACTTATCTTGTTGACCAAAGTGAAGTCAAAAGAGCCTGTTTTACCATAAGCAAAGATTAATTTTCGGACCATTTTTTTTCTTGTTTTCTCAAACTATCGAGTTGTACTTACGTATACGACCTTCTCATTCTAAGCCAGTGATTATATGAGGCGTCTTATGAGTATGTCGCAAAGTAAGAAATGCTGGGAATGGGGGGTGTGTTGACGCACATTATACAAAAGAGCGACAGTGACATTTCAAGCCTATTTCACGACGAAACATACGCTTTTTAGTATTTTGTAGTGAAATTGTGAAATTGAAGTGTATCACTTATCTTTCGTATAAAGCTTCACAGAAACTCAAAGTTCTATCCAAAAATCCAGAGTTTTGCATTCTCAAACGTTTCGTCGTTATACAGTATTGGCTATGAATTTATATGTTACTTCATTAATTATTATATACTGTAATTATTACTGGTACATAAGAAACATTTGGAGTTCCAAACTCTGTATTTTTGTGATGAAATGTCGAATTCCTGTGAATATACATTGATCATCTGTACTTGAAGTTCCAGGGCTTTTTTCCTTCCATAGCAGGTGCCGTTGACAGGCCTATTCCCCTCAGATTTTTTTTTAAAATCATGTAGTCACAGTTTCCACTAAAATCCAATTAACATCAATTTTTTGCTTCCCTTTTGCAAAAAATATCTGTTACCCCCCCCCATTTTTAAAAAAAAATGCCCCTTCCTCTACCGTTGAAAAAAGCCCTGAGACTTCCTGACAGCTGTTGGATACAGTAACAATACTGTAACATGTATAATTATGTGTGTTTGTGCGTAGAAGAAGATGTACTTCATATGCATTTAGAATTCTTGAATGTGTCCCTCTAACTGTATGCCGCATGCTTATGTTGAAAGTATATTTGCAATACTATTAAGTATTCGTGCAGATCTACTGTTATATACCAAAGCACTTATTATGGAAATCTTAAAACTCACGTTCAAATTATTCTTTAACCACTCCATAGTGTGGTAAACTGAGTCGGTACAATTCTTATTAATCAGCAAATGAAGTCCTACACAACATAAGTCTTTGGTTTTAGTTGGTAAATAATTTAAATTTGAAAGTGAAAGTACGATGTAAGTTTAATATTTCCGTTTACTAAGTGCTTTGATAAAACATAACTTTGGGCGAGAAGCTGTTAGAAATAAAACCATAGGGTTCTGACATTCAATAAGGATACCAAATACAGAAAGTTCAACCCAAAAAATATTTTGAGTTGAAATGTATACGTACTGGGCTATCCACCGCCGTACATTTATTTAATTAATTTATTTATTTACATGTATTTTCATGTAATGCATGAAGTCGGTGTAGCCTGATAAATACTTGTTTGGACAGTTTGATGATGTCTAAGTATCGGTCTAAAACAAAATATGTTCGGTCCTGTTTTTGTTAGATTAAATGTCAGAACTCTATATATATGATTATGAATAGAATGAAAATAAAGCAACATTTTGTAAGGTTATATACATTTACTTTCATCAATAACATTAACAGACACATACATGTATGATATGTACAAACAACATATATAAAGTATAGAAAATGAGTTATGCTGACAATTTAAGTGAGGTTTACTCTAAAATTTGTGTTTTTAATTTGAGGTTTTTCGAAATCAATTAATGTTCTTATTATAACCGTAACACAACGCATGTTTGACCAAAGCAATACCAATGCGGTAACAATTTTAAGGAATCAATACAGTTTATTAATAATTTTACCCAGAAACACACAGACCGATATACTGCTCCTGAGTACAAAATTACTGATGCTTGCATTCAACATTTTATATTTAACGAAATAATATCAAACCAATATCGTTTCATGTCTTTTGGCTAAAGTAAACAATGCTACTTTCAGTCTGCAACGAATCAAATATCAGACTATATACGATAACAAATCGATGGCTTAGAATTAGAATGTCGTAAGTGCCACTTATGACCTTTTAAGATTCATACATATTTGGAATTAGCATCACAAGGCGCTTCTTATGAGCCCATTTTCATAAAAATCTGAACTTGTCATGTTGACCAAATGAAGTTGTTAAAGTTTGCTTTACCATAAGTACAGAGTAAATGTCAGACAGTTTTTCCGTGTTTTCTCAAAATATCGATTTGGTAGTTACGACCTTCTAATTCTAAGCCATCGAAATATACAATGCAAATGAATCAATGTTTCAACCAGCCTTTACACCAGTAGATGCTGCGCTGGTGCTGCCACAAAAGACAGTTCACAACTCATCACGACTTACACAATTTCATTTCACTAATTGTATCACATATAACTGTAGCATATAAGCATTACCTAATTCACAAGGCTTCCATATCCATATCACTAGCCTTTAACTTGTTGTTTCTGGATCTATTCCGCTTGTTAGCAAACCACTTCCTTATTTGTTCAACACTAACACCTCCCTCCGACGCCATGGACTGAGTCACTTCCCTAGACGGGTATGGATTCTCCAGGTTTTCCTCGTACCAAGTTTGCATCACTTTTACCGCGTGTTTAGGCAGCAGACGAGATTTCTTGTCACAACTAAACGCGCGCTTAATTCCTTTACATTTCCTATCTTCAACACTAGAGAGTTTTTCTTCAACACACTCTAACAGAGAAAGTAACTTCCGGTTGTAATACGCGTGGATAGAATCTGAACTTTTCTTGTCGTACGCCATCTGACACAAAACATTATGACGTTCTAAGTCAATCACTGTCGTCTGCGACTGATAATAGTGTTCAATGTTGGTGGCTCCCTCTACATCAACAACACGTAGTGAATAAAGTCTGTGCATAACATCCTTTTCCCTCAACGCAATTTTCATTTCCTCACACTGTTCATCCACTGACTGAACTGGTAAGTTAGAAGGGTACACATTCGAACCATTAGAAGCATGTTTCACATTTTCAAACACAGGTGAACCAGTCTGACTTTGGCGGGAAAGTTCAACACATGGCGAAAAGGCCGAATTTCTATCTTGCACAAAATTACCTAATGGACTTCCATATCCAGAATCGTTCATCGTAGAGTAAAATCCACTAGTGTCGTATCCAACAAATGAATGGGAATATTTAGACGGAACAGGTTCATATCTAATGTCACTTTGTGATGACGTCACTTCCGCTTCTCCGTACTGGTGTCGTCTGCTTTCAGCCTCAAATTCACACTGATATTTGGGTTTGGTTGGTGTCCCATTCTCCAAGCCATAGTTGGTAGCATATTGCTGTCTACGAGAGCACTGATTAGTATAAGCATCGTTGTCTGGTTGATAGTGCGACATTGGCGTTCCATACATAGTTGAGAATTCGGTCACGTTCTTTGTAGCCACGTTGAGTTGACACTGAATAGTTACGTCCAAAACGTTTGATTGTTCGTAGCACGAGCGCTGCTGCCACATTCTTGTCAGCAACAACAATTATAGCAACAATTACAACAACAATTATAACAACAAATCCAGAGTCGTTGATACGTAACAGATCACTTATGTTGATACGTTAGTCCATTAGCAGATTACAAAACTAAGCTGAAGTTAGCGATCTTGTGCAAAACAGTTTAACGGCAATTGAAATATGATGCAGTACAAATACTGTTGATTTTTTAAATACTTGAAAAAATGGTTTCAATGCAGTTTAAATTGAACATGATACCAACAAGATTCATAATTCTTAATTTTCATTGGATTGGAAAGTGGGCGGGGACTTCTAATAATCCAATTGGAAGCTTCACAAGTTTATGCAAACAGTGTATTATGAGGTAATTGATTCGTAGTGGGATTCGTTGCGCCAAACTGACAATTATATCAGTTTTATGAAAAGAAAGTTTGAAGTCTATATTCATTTTATCGGCGTTCTTTGATTAGTGATTAGTGATCTTAATTAATTTTTGTTTGAAGTTTGACGACTTTGTTACACCTCCAGTAACACTGTCAATTAATTGCTTAATTAGGAAATCATTGACAATCACGTGGAATTGGGATTTTTTGCAATAGAATAATGATTTAGTGTTTATTAGCGTAAAGCCATAAAGATCAATTTTTATTTAATAAGTTCTCAAAAATTATTATGAGAAATTAATCCACTCTATTGTGCAATTGTATTTTTTCACAAACTATCCATTTTAATGAATGCTACTTGATCAGCAATTCAATTAATCTTAAAAAGGTCGATTTTTAAAATATTTCCAACGCTGAGTAAGGTGTTATTAATCTAAAAATGAAGTCAATATGAAAACTCCTGTTTTATCGGGTATTCAAACTACCAGGCAGTTTCTATAAGTATTAAAGCCCAAAACTTATCTTAACACAACGTCTATAAATGCGAATCAATTAATATTAGTTGTCATTATTTAACAAATACCTGTTTAAAAGAGACATGTTTCTGGCTTAGAGCGGGAAGGTCGTGCTCTTTACGATCGTATAAGACTCATATATAGTTATTTGAAGTCTGAATAACAAATCGCTTCTTATGAGCCTAGTCTCGCGAATACCAGAACATGTCATGTTGACCAAGCTGGAGTTGAAACAAATGTTATGAGTAGTTTTCACACAGTTTTTCTCATTTTATCAACAAGCGTTTTAGTACTCTTTTCATTCTAAGCCAGCGAAATTAACAATAATTTTACAAATGTTGTTGAATCTGGCATTTACCAAGCCCCATGTTTTAAAAAACTTTTCTATGTCCATGCGCAAATTTATTTAATGTTCAAATTTCCAAATTGACTTAAATTGCCTCAAACAACAAAATCAAGTTTAACTGGCCAGAATCTTAATGTCATATAATGCAGATATACAGTATATTGTTGAGGTGAATTTGATTTCAGAGTCGTTGCACAGTAAAGGAACAGATAAAAAAATCTAATCAACGTTGATCGGTACAGAATAGTCATTTTTTTAAAGACATTTTCGTGTACAATGTATATTGTAAATCTACCAATGGGCTGCAGTGTTCTTGAAATGAATTAATGGATGTTTTAAATAGGCAATGTTTTTCTGATGCACATGTTTTGATGCACCGGTGGTTATTCAAATAATATTTCACATTTTAACAACATTTTGATCTTTAACAAACCTCAATTACGAATAGATAACGAACTCCTTAATAGCGATGATAGCTCTGGATTGTCAATTTAGAGATATTAGTTTCAACCCGCGGCAAACTGGACGTTAATGAAATAAATTCATAATATTTCCCGCTTCTGACCATGTGAAATATATCTGATTTAAGGTTCCAAGATGCTTTGTATCGGTGTTATTCACCGGTCACATTAAAGAATCAGAGTGTCCATTTGAAAAAAGAGTTTTGCGGACTCCTGCAGCACCAAGCATGCCTAACAAGGATGTTTCAGTTTTATGATTTTTATTGCGTGTGCAATGTATACGTTTGTGTATATTTATTGGAATTCATTGATATGTGTTTACTGTTTGTATATATACTGTCTCTTATAATGAGATATATAGATGGCCATGTGCATGTTTCAACTGTGATTAAATGTTTTATATGTAATGTGTCATGCATATATGGATGAGACAGAAATAAATATGCCTGTAACTAATGTTTCTCCCACCATGAGCCTTCTTTTAAATATTTCTCTCTGACCAGAGCATGCCGCTGCATTTCAACCTTTTTTATGTATTAAGGTTTTTGGTTGTACAAGCTTCTATTTTCCCGACCGCATGAAACATGCAATGACTTCGTAAATTTCGCTGGCCTAGAATGAGAAGGTCGTAATTACTACTTACGACCTTATAAGACTGATGCTTATTTGAAATCTACACCATGAGGCGCTTTTTATGAGCCTATTTTCTTGAAAATCGGAACTTGTCATGTTGACCAAACTGAAGTTGTAAAAGCTTTTTTTCCAAAAGTAAAGAGTTATTTTCAGACAGTTTTATCTTGTTTTCTCAAAATGTTGATTTTGTACTTACGACCTTCTCATTCTAGCCAGCGATTTGTTCATAGTGCAGTATTGATATAAACATGTATTCACTAGTTGGCGTTGTTTTTTTCTGATATTGGCGAGACAAACGAGTCTATTGTAATGTTAAAATGCTTATTGGTGTCATTTTCGAAGTCCCTAGCTTATACACAATAAAAACAGTGTGTACTCAATATCAAATGACAAATTGATCCTTTTTTCAATTAATTAAAGAATATTGCAGAGTCTGAACAGAGTATTGTACTTTTAGACAGTTCCAATATTTCGAACAGCGTTAAAAATGCAGATTCAAATGCTAGTAAATACCGCTATGTCCGACTAGTGTAGAGTTGGAAGTACAGAAAAGGCGTTTTGGAACCTGACCAAATGCCCTGTGCCGGTATATTAAAGTATCTTAAGTGAAAACTTAGAATTTTCAGCTAAAGTATATCAGCTAAACAGGAAAACTAGTATTAACAAATATTTACATTGTTAAGAAGCATTATGTAAAGAGCTACAGTAACCATTTAGAAAACATAGGCTATGTTTAGTGTGTTGTGAAATATCATCAAAGTTTAACTTAAGTCAAAATATTTAAGTTTGCACTTAAGATGATTTTTAAATACCGGCCCTGGTCTAGAAGCATCCCTGATTCTTTTAAACACAAGTATAGTATCATACCTAGGTTTTAAATCCCATCAGAAAGGCTGGGAAATACTGAAAAGTATTTCTGTGTTTTGATTTGGCTGGAGACAGGGATAGAACATATATATCCTTCAGATCAGCAGTCAGTTACCCTAACCTCTAACCCACTTGTCCATTTATTTTAATGGTCTTCTTTATCCTCGCCATCGGATAATCCATATAGGCGAGCCCCCCAGAAGAGTTTTAGTACTTTTAGTTTTTGGTGCATGATACAGAAGATGTTCCAGAAGCATCCCTGGTTCTTTTACATGCCAGGTGTATAGCACCAATACATGGGACATCTGTTTAAATTCTCATCCGAAAGACTATTAGTAATTTTAGATGGCCAGCTCGGGATCCGAACCCACAATCCCGATATCTGTAGTGAGTACTAATCTCGCGCTCTACCGACTGAGCTGAGCGGGCTGGTTCAATTGTCCACAAGTTTTAGTTTGCTTTAAAATGCCTTGATCTCGCCGAGGATAGATCGTCGACGATGTGGATTTAGCTTTTTTTACAGCTGGGGCTCGAGTATTTTATTTTCTTGTTTCGGTATGCATGACTTTGTGTCGTGTATATAAAAAATATGTTATCCGGTGTTATCTTATGTTTTCTGTAGTACTTGGCTGGATAAGTTTAGCGCTGCTTTTCCCTATGCCCATCAAGCTCATATTGCCGAGAACGCCACAGGAGTTACCTCGATGACACCGGATACCCTCGTCCTCATCCTGATTCCCCCACTGCCATATGACTACCGCGAAGCCTCCACTAGACCGAAAGAGAAAACATATCTGGGTATTGCATACACTTACGCACACTCCTAACGCAACACCTATATTTTTTCAAAATTTCTCAGTTGTTTAGGAAGGAATGTTATTCAAATTGGGCATTTGCATATATACATATCTTATTGATGTTATTGTGGTTTTGTATTGAAATCAAACTTTTGCAAATTAACAAGAATTCCCAACAATCAGCATCACTGTAAATTGAAAAGTCACAGAAATAAGACATGAAAAATGTTGAAAACAGGGTGAAATCTTTACTTAAAGGTTCATCACAGTAAACAAATCGAATAATGATATTACAGTTAATGTTTCTTAGCATCTTGACTGTCTATCCATGTCGTTGCAAATGTATTTATTCATCTGCAACATTGATGAATCATATTTCCTCGAAGCACATTATTTTCCATCGAATGTACGTATACCACGAAGCAATAAATGCTCAGTGGGGACCATGCTTACTTCGAGAGTGTAGACACGTGTTACATAATAATATATTAAACGGTAGATGAACCATTTACCATTTACCATTTATTTATATAGGTAAACATAGACACATATAAACAGCAATTTTAATATCACAAAACCAGCATCAATATAATTGTAAATAACAATATAAAGAACTTATGAAGCAGCAATCATTGACAGTATTTCCTGTCTCAATTTCATAGAACGAAAAATGAAAGTGGCAGTATTAACAAGTACCTTCTTGTTTTTTGAAGAAAGAATATTTGCAAATTTATTAAGTGAGACCCATGACATATTTGTGAAGTACTTGATTCGGAATTCTCTATATAGAGAGCAACATAATAAAAAGTGATATTCTGACTCGACAACAAAAATTAAATTGCACGCTACCTATCTTATGTATTGTTATAGAGGTTTTCGTTTTGAATACTAGTACATAGTCATACGTAGATGTAACTTATCGAAACGGGGTATCAATTACATTTCGTTTGAGAGTTAACATTTCTCTGTGTTTTGTTTTTATTTTTTCATTCAAATCTGTACTGGTCGTATTCTATAAATTTATATGTAGCTCCACGGGAGATATTTGTTTTCATAAAATGCTTCGTTTTTATCCACCCTCCGGATCTTAGAGCCTCTGAAGTTACCTGCTTGTTCAAATAAGATTGTTACCGAAATGTTAGGTGGAAACAATACGGTACAAACAAATGGCACAATAGACCGTCATAGACTTCTCATTACACTCTTTCATAGTGGAAAAAATATACGACACACAGCTATTTTCTTTGACCATTTTTCTTGGTTAAATGAATGGACTTCAATACGGGTAATTTCTCCTTGTATTCATTAAAATACACTTGCGTTTTATGTAAACAAACGTTAAAAAGAAATAGTTCGATATCATTCAGGCTGACGTATTCATCCGCGGCACTTTTAGTGAAATTAAGCACTATCATCGAGTGCAAACATTTTCAACATTTTCAAGTATCATTCTAGCGCTCACACACATCCAAAAGGTTACCAGTATAGTAAGTTCAATTAAACACAACCGTTATAGATAATTCAACTCTTGAAAGCGTTTGAAGGCGGAAGGATCGATGAGTGGTGTTATTAATTATAGCTTGTATTTCAAGTAAATATGAACGCTGCTATATTCTCAGGACCTCCAATCACCCGGCTTGTTATGTTACCATTATGTAATTGTGCAATATCGGAACTACTACATGCCAATTATTTGAAGATTAAAATGATTTGAAAACTATTTTTTTTAAAAACACCATTTTTCAATGACTGTTTTCAGCTGATCAGCCGCTCAATCACCCTTTAGAATTTTATCTTCACCTGGTCATTTTGGGCTACTCAATGAATCCTAAATTCGAGACATCCCGGGAAAATTTCCCTCCTGTGGGTGTAGCAGCCCAGGAAAAGACGCTGTCCTCACAGGTACTGATTTACACATTGGTGGAGTGGAGCATGTGGGTTATTCCTGTTCAGAGAAATTAACTAGTGGTCCAGACGAGGGTTGAATAAGGGACCTCTTGATCCCCAAGTGACCCCCTCCCTACCTCTAGGCCACCTCTCCATTGACACGTTTGTACGGTTTTGTGCCTGAAAATGCCTTGATCACGATGCTTGCACAGACTCGTTTCACGTGTTTCAACATAAATTACTATGAGAAAATGGTGCTGTATCTGAATTTATTAAAGTTGTTAATCCGTCAAATATAATGTATCCAAACTTTATGTAATCAAACAATAATCACTAGAAGAGGAAAACGGAAGCCATTTTCGTTTTGGGGGATAAACATGCCGAGTATAGCCTTTATTTGCTTTATTTTTTATTTTTATTATTATTATTATGGTATGTGGGAACCACTGAAAAGCATTTTTGTTTTGATCCAGCTGGAGGCAGAATCGAACTCGCAGCATTCGTATCAGCAGTCGGAGAACATCTCGTCGTCTGACCATGGAATCCGTAGCATATATCGATTAGTACGCTTGTCGCCTAGTCTGGCGACCCGGTTCAAATCCAAGTTGAAGCACACATGTGTATATGCCTGCAGTATTTCAGCAGAAAGTTGACTTGTAAATAAAGGCTATGCTTGGCATCTACGACTGCAACTATAAGTGGAAATAAGTCTACAATATATGTACTTTTAAGACTACACTTTTCTAGGAATACTATAGAGGATATTTATTTGATTGAATTAAATTGTACGCATAAATGATACATGTATTGGTCTTATACTAGTTATAGTAAAATGTTGCTTTTGTTTATACCCAAGACCTAAAATACAATTTAGGTCTTTGTTCATACATAAAGTTTTGCATCAGGGGCAATGTGAATTCTATTATTATAGAAAAAGTATTATTCATTTTTTATATGTCGTTTGGAAAAACCATAATTAATGTCGGCGATATACAAGTGATGTTTTAAGCAACAAACAAATTCATCTAAAAACGTTTTTATTGTTGTACTTCTTAGATAACCTCGGCAAGGTCGGCATGATCACAGGGCGCGTTATTATTATTGACGACACAGTTTGTCGCTGATTATAGGCAATCATTGCCCTAACTGATCAAACTCATCAAAATTTGATTACAGTTTGATACGTGTGTTTGTGTAAATATTGTTTACATGAACATGTTACTAATTATATGTGATTAGTTTGGCAAACAAGACTAATTGGTGTTAATATCTTATTAGTCAACAACAACAACGAAGACAACAACAACAAGACGAATCCATTGCTAATCCAGTTCTATTAATTGTTAATCCCCCCCAATGAGTTTAGGTTCTGGTGTCTTGAGGAATTTTCAAGTTTATTGGGTTGCTTTCCAAAAGTTTAAATTGTGTCCATAGAAAACTCTACAGCATTTACCGGTAAATACCTAGTGGTAAGTGGCCTCTTGTAAATGTACACTGGCAGTCATTACGATGTTATGAATGAAATGGATCGAACGTTCATCGTCAAATACCTTGTACTTATAATAAGCCTGTATCCCAATGGAGTATCCTCTAGAAACCCCGCCATTCTAAAGAACACTAAACCCCTCAATCCCTAAATGTTTGACCGGACAAAAAGTTTCAGAATTTTGGCACCAGGCAGACAGGCGTGTTCAATTCAACTAATTAAGGAACCATAACGCAAGCAGTACTTGTCCAAAGAATCAAGGCCCGGAATTTCCACTATTACATAGTGATACATTTTGCAGTTCTTTGTGGCAGTTTTTTTAGAACAAGAAGTTGCCATTATGTTAAATTGGAAATACATATCTTATGGGTTTTTCCAATTGGCTTGTTGTATCATGTAATTTAGTACACATGCAGAACTGAGGCTCGTATGATGTCCTTCTACCCACGTACCATCAGGGATTGGAACGCCTTACCACCTACCACAGCAAGTTCTCGAGTCTTGAATGCTTCAAGGCTCGGCTAGCCAACTGAATATAGACTCATGTTTTTAACCGTGCACCTGTATAAAGTGTTTTTATAAACGTTTCACTGTGTTATTTGAACTGTTTTATCATTTTTGCGCACCGCCGTTGTGACACAAAAATCAGCTTATTGATTGCGGTCACGTAATTTGGAAGAAGAAGGAGAAGAACTGTATCATTGGTAACGAAAAACAAACGAAAACAGTTTGTTCTTGTTTTATTCTTTATCAATTATACAGTTACCTTTGTACTGAGTCACGCACTGAAATTTATCAGTCTGAGATCAATATTTTTATCAGTTCTTTAGCTCATATACAAAGTGGAAAAGCAAATGTATCAAATGCTATTTTCAACACTCATACAACTATGCCGTATAATTTTATTAAGACTTGCAGTCTTTGACAAATATAAATTCACTGTATTACATTTACGATGTTTGAAAGTCGAGCGATGAGACAGAGTGTACACATTGGTTGTAACTAAGTTCCTGGGACCTTATTCACCAACGTTGTAAGTCTAAAACTCAGACTTATACTTTATATTGCCAAATGGTCTATTCGCTCTCATGTTGATATAAATGTAACGATTTTGATATAAATTGGTATACATGGTCAGTGGGTAACAACAAATAGCCAGATAAAATTCCACACGGTTAAATCGATTTTCAAAGAAATGCCAGTAATTATGAATAATGACATTTGTAAGTCTAAGTCTGATTTTTAGACTTACAACGATGGTGAATAAGGCCCCTGGACCTGGACGAAAAATGTACGATGTGTGCTGCATTTCTTTATAAAGCGGTTTATTAAAAAAACCAGCAACAACACAAAATAAGAGCAGTTTAGATGCTGCATGCGTATTCTTTCCATGATTGTATTACATAAACAAAATTAAAGAAGCCGATGCAGGTTGTTCTTTTTATACAATGATCGTTATAATAGCAAAGTAGGGTAATCAAAGGTTTAGTAGTGTAACTTGGGACAACTAGAGGCAAAGACAGCACTTTATCTGTGTCAATAATCACCAGGAAAACTTGCTATTTCATATTTAGAAAAAATACACAGTGTTTAGTACCCAGAGAATAATATATTTTAGCATTAGAACTTCCCATGAATTGAATTTGCGTCGAAATCACACACTAAATTGCTATAGCAACCGATTTTGGAAAAGTGCTCTGATTCAGAATGACGAGGAGTAAGTTGTTTTAAACAGTAATACCATATCTCTGAATACAAATACTTTCGATTTTGATACATATAATTAAACATGATTCTAAAATATGATGTTATTTTGATCAGCTTATTTCTAGCATTGACCAAAAGGTGTAATTATGAAAAATTTGTTTTTAAACGTTTGAATGACGTCAGACAAAAAGCTCTGAATATGGATTGCTAATACTTTCTTAAAACTCTAAAAATCTATTTAAAAAAGTCTTTTTCATTTTGCTTTATTGTTAATCTTTATTGAATACTACCTCGAAATTAATATGGTTTTTGTCAATCAATCAATCAATCAATCAATCAATCAATCAATCAATCAATCAATCAATCAATCAATCAAATCAAATCAAATCAAATCAAATCAAATCAAATCAAATCAAATCAAATCAAATCAATCGATCGATCGATCGATCAATCAAATCGATCGATCGATCGATCGATTAATCGATTAATCGATCGATCAATCAAGTTTTGGTAATGCTTGGAATATTTTGATGTAAAATACGGAACGGTTCGTGCTTCGCTTCGCTTCGCTTGGGTAGTTCCCCACTCTATTAATAGTGGCACCTGTCTTTAGACAGTAGAGTTGATTCTTGTAGAATCTCATGAATAATAAACAGTTTAAACACTGAACGGTCGAACACAATAACGGTATAACAAGTTAATTCATTCATTCGTATTGATCAATATCAATATATATAAATCAAGTCTTAATCACTATGTACATGTTAGTATGGTCCGTACTATACACTTCCGCACTAAAAATATGGTCCGTTTCTTATTCATTATAATATAGCAGGGTTTACAAGTGTGACTTAATTTTATTTACTGCAGTATAGTTTATTATTTATTAGGAGAACTAGTGAGCTTTATATTGTAAGTTTGAGCACTCGTTCTGTATGAAGGTGGAAACAATAGCATTGTGAGGCTCGTTCCACAGCTTTCATTTGGTCTGCAGTCATCTTTACTAAATCCTGCACCTCTGTATGTGTGCAATCCATTAATAGTTGAATTATTTTTCCTGCTTTCAGAATGTGGTTCAATCCGCTTGGATGTATCTGGCTCATTGTCTTTTCTATGGTACACATACCTCGCTGCCTGGTTTCTTCTAGGCTTGAACAAGTCAGGAGGAAATGTTCTAGGGTTTCATCCTCAACTTTGCACAACTGGCAAATTCCTGTGATGCCGACTTTACTAAACTTCTGCAATTTAGTTTGAAGCATGTATGTTCCTGTCAATAGTCTGGCCTTGACTTCGCCCCGCTTAACTTCATGTTCGGCTGGATTCACTGCAGCCCAGAGGTTATGTACTCCTTTTATAGGATCCCTCGGTAGCTGCAGGTATTGTAAGCTGGAAAGCACAGGGAGTTGACTCGACCATTCTTGAAACCAGTACTCTGAAACAGCCCGATCAACCATGGATTTCCACATAGCCTTTTTCGGTGGGTGCTTCATCAGGGACCTTGCACTGGGAAGACCATATTTTTCTGTTATGGCGATGATATCAGATGAGAATCCTTTTTCTTCCCTTGAAGTAAATGCCATCTGTCTATCTAGGATTCTATTTTCTGTAGATTTAGGTTGTCTGCATATGTTAATGAATAGAGAGAGCTTGTTTTTCTCCAGAAGTGAGGTTATTGGTTCAGTACCAAGAAGGACATAGGTGCCAAGGTTTGATGTTCTGTCAGGTAGACCTTGTATATGTCTCAGAAATCTTCTCTGTTGTTTATCTAACTTATTTATGTCCTCTTGCATGACTGTGTGTACCTCCATGCCATAGAGAGACCTTGGTAGCACATATGTCTTCCATATCTTCTTTGCAACTTTTGGTGAAAAGCCACGTCGAGCATGGAGGCCTGCACCTAGAAGGGCATATGAGGTTCTCAAGGCAGTCTTCACACGATCCTCAGCATTTGGTCGATTTCTTGCCGTCCTAACTATGCCCAAATGTTTCAACTGATCAGTCTGTCTAACCTCATTGTCATTAAGATACACAGGACTATACATCTTTGTCTTGATAGGTAAGATTTCTGATTTCCCAGGGTGAATTGTCACTTTGTCACGGTTTGAGCAAAATTCCACAATGTTCATCATGGCTTGCAGATTCTCGTGGGAGTTTGCAAGTAGTGCCACATCGTCAGCACATGTGGGAGCGGCAATAGGGATGTCACCAATATACGCACCTAGGTCACTGTTAACTAAGCAGTCTATGGTGCTGTTGTTATAGCATTTGTATAGAGTAGTAGACAGCTTGGCTCCCTGTTTCGTTCCTTGTCCTAGGACAAAATGCCCAGAAAGTTCTCCAGCCCACTTCACACTGACTGTGGTGTTTCTGTAAAGGTTCCGTAGTAGGATCCAAAGGTAACCAGTGACGCCAAGATGAAATAGTTTATTAAAAAGAACTTCATGATCTACTGTATCAAACGCCTTTTGGGCATCAAGACTTGCCATGATCAGTGGTTCTTTTGTTGTTGTCTGAGAGATGGCCTCCGAGATGATGTAAGCCGCATTTATCGACGAGCTTTTTGTAGTGAAGCCCCTTTGAAGTGGATTTTGTACAGGATTGAATATCGTGTCTATTCTATTTTTCAGTATGGTTTCTAGAATTTTCATGACAGTGTCTGTAACAACAATACCTCTATAGTTGCCAGGCAGAGTGCTGTCTTTGTTTTTCTTCAACACGGGTGTGAGAACTCCTCCTTTCATTTCTTCAGGGACATCACATTCAGCGAATATTGAGTTTATTATCTCTGTGATGGCTGGCGTGAGTTCTTTCTCGGCTGTCTTCAAATGTTCTGAGGACACACCGTTCATGTCTGCTGCTTTACCGGTATTCAAGTCTCTGATAGCCTGTCTAACTTCTTCATTGTTAAATTTTCGTCTAAGAATTTTAACCTGTTTATCATGACGATAATTGATGAAGTTTGTGATATGTCGTCTAAGTAAAAACATATTACTTCATAAACCAGTTTGTATTTTAAAACTAAAATGCAGTACGGCATTTATCAAACTTCGATTGTCTCCCTTGTTTACTCTGGATCAGCCGGGCGCAAATGTTACAAAACAAGCGTCGGAACGTCATAAACAAGATCGTTTATGACGTGTTCTGTCTAATTACATTTTTTCGTGCAAAGATCTTGATTTTGTGAACGAGCATTTCTCAAAATGATGCAAATTACAGATTTTCAAAGTGAGTAAATGCTGTTAAAGAATTACGCTAGGTTATTTTCTACAAATCTACAAATGATGAGTCTCAATTTTCAAAATTGTTACCAAATCCAAGTTACAAACACCAAACAAAACCTGTTTATCATGACGATAATTGATGAAGTTTGTGATATGTCGTCTAAGTAAAAACATATTACTTCATAAACCAGTTTGTATTTTAAAACTAAAAGCATGGGTAACTAAAGTGCACATGATAGATTTGAACCGAAGACCCCCAACCCTAGTTCTGGATACCATAACTAAATGATCTTTTATTGAATGATGAATTGGAATAATCACTGAAATGGAATAATCATCGTCTAAGAAGCTTGGACTACCCAAACCCCAGAAATTGTAGTGCCATGCTAGCTTAGCTAAAGAGTAAAGTAGACCATCAAAGCCTCTACTGTAGTTGACTGACAGTGAAAACGTTGCCCCTAATGCAGTAATCGCAAAGTGTTGCTCAAAAGCTAACGCCATGCTGCAATGTGCGCCCGATGTGGGGGTTGAACCCGCCATTCTCTAAAGTATTCAATAGTATTTGCAGTCCACCCACTGAGATGAATGGGTTGCAGCTTGACATCTTACCATATCACCAAATAATTTATTATATGAGTATGGCAATTATGTTTAATTTTTCAATGTTTTATTTTTCAGAGATCGGGGTCGGTCTTGCAGGATTTGGAATTGCATTCTTGTTTCTTGGAATTTTGTTCTTCTTCGATAAAGGTCTTTTAGCAATTGGAAATGTGAGGACTTGTCTTATATGTAGATAATATTGTTTCCATTCATAGCCAAACTGACGGGCCAATAAGGCAAACTAGTTTGGGCATATTTTAAATTAAAATACAGAAAATACACCAAGTGTGAGAAGTCATTTCTTATTTTCACAATGTATATATGTATGTGATACTTAATGTTGGAAATTTAGTTAATAATATAGGGGTTTTAAAGGGTTTATAAAAATAATTTTGGGTATTAATTCTTTTCATAAATAATTTCATAAAATCAAATGAAGAAGTGCCTTGAATAGACCCTTTGAAGGTGTCAGACAATGTTTAACACTGTATATCACACCTAGCCAGAATTTCAAAGGCAATTATCTACTTTAAAATGGTCTAAATGTTAACCTACATGCTACTTTCATCAGTAGATCAGTTAGCCCAATAATAGGGTTATTATAGACTTAATATGAATTTTTCAGAAATTTTATAATTTTCTTGAACCCCCCCAAAATATGGGAAAACATGCTTAAAACCCAAGTATGTCAAATCATGATTGAAGACTGTTTTAACTGAAAAAAGTGTATTTTGGAAAATGCCAGTAAATGCCAGTTAATTCCGGAAAATGCCAGTAAATGCCAGTGGCGTGGACTTTACTCATAGATGCCGGCATTTTCCCAACCCTGAATATTAAAGTAAATATTTTAATATAATTTTTAAGCTATGACCGGTCTTGATTCTTGTCTGTGTGAACGTTCCACTTACCTACTTTTTAATTTTTATTGTCACAGACTCACATGACTACTTTTGATTAAGTACTGGGATTGTTGTATAAATATTTATGAGTAATATTTAATTTTAATTACTAAATGAGATATTTGTCCATGATGCCCTATAAGTCGGCATCTGATACTTAGAGAATCACACAAACGGTGTTTACATACCAACTTATTATCAATACTAATTATTTACATTATTGTTCACAAATTTGTGTCTTAACAATTGCAATTACAAAGTGATAGGATGTGTATTAAAAAAAGTTTAAAATAAAGCCAAGACCTAAATTTAGATCTTTGAATAAAGTAATGAAGTTTTTTTGCTTTTTGAATCAGTGAATTGATCAGCAACTTCTTGGCAGGAATTAAAGACTTAACTGAAATCATAATTCTATAATAAAACATTTTGAGGTACTTTGATATTTGTTCTGATCTTTATTTCTGACCTGTACAGCACACCTCTTGACACCATAGCGCCTGGGTTTACGTTTTGAATAAATTCTAATTTGGTACTTCTTCACTAACAACTTTTGTCTAATTCACATACTTTTCTCATTGCAGATTTTATTCATTGCTGGTCTTGCTTTTGTCATTGGTTTAGAACGAACATTTAGATTCTTTTTTCAACGACATAAAATGAAAGCAACTGGATTTTTTATGGGAGGCATCTTTGTTGTGTTAATTGGTTGGCCAGTTATAGGAATGGTATTGGAAATATATGGATTTTTCTTATTATTTAGGTAAGACTAGTCATTATAAAATTTGATGTCAATACCAGGTTGCTATCTTTGACCCTACATTTATAAAACTATGCTCCTATCAATATGCAAATTCAGTGTTTCATTTTGGATTTGAAAACGATGAGTCCTTTTCTATTGAACTAAGAGAATCAGTTAGTCCCACTATGTAAAAATAAAGTATTTTCACAATTTAATGAGTCCTCAGCCAATTTTGTGAGTCAGGGACTCTGGACTCGCTCCAAAATGAATCACCGCAAATCTACAATTGCTTGCTTCAGAAGAGACTGTTAACAACTCACAACATTTTATTATCCACATCTTCAAAGTGGTACATGCTGATTTACAACATAGATCTTATCATATTTAACCAGTCTGATCTTCCGGGACTTGCATTAATTTTACCTTATACAAAGGGAGGTAACTTTAAATCATAAAAAGTTAAAAGAAGGGAGACAATTAACCTGTTCCTCATTCCCTTGTTTAATTTGGAAAGCATTGTTTTCAAAGCACAGTAGAGAACACAATGCTCATGTTGAAATGTTATTGAGCCCTATTATATTGTATTGAGTACATACAATATACATGTATGTACATTCTTAACATTTTTTAACAATTTTGTTTTTTTAAACTTTCAGTGGTTTTTTCCCAGTTGCCATAAATTTCTTACGTAGAGTGCCAGTAGTTGGATCAATATTAAATTTACCAGGAATAAGATCTGTAAGTATCTATAATACAATCAACTCTCGTTATCTCGAATTTCTTGCTATCTCAAAGTTTTTCTTAAGACCCGATTTTCTCCTATGTCTATTTGAAATATTGAGACTTATCTCAAAGTTCCAGCTACATACTTGTGATTTAATTACTCCGCATCCAAAGTTGTGCTTATATTCTATAATGTAACAAAGCACAACTACATATGAATCATTTCTTAAATAAAGAGTGATCACAAGCTCTGATCAACAGAAGTTCACATAGATCTGTGCAAGTGACTACAATGTATACTTGCTTATAGATAAAAGCACAGCAAAAATATATTGCTTATATTCTAACATTTCCGCTGTTCAGTATTTAAATAGTAAATTGTTAATCAAAGTGCTTTCCTTGGGTGGTATATATATTTAAAGGAAAACCCTAAGAGAGGTAGACTTTAAACCATAGTTGCTCTATAGCTGATATGTCTATAGCTGCTCATTCTCGTTCAACCAGCATATTTTTTATTAGCTCACCTGTCACATAGCGACAAGGTGAGCTTTTGTGATCACTCTTCGTCCGTCGTCCGTTTGTCAACAATTTGCTTGTGTTCACTCTAGATGCAACAGTTTTGATCCAATCTTCATAAAACTTGGTCAGAATGTTATTCTCTATAAAATCTAGACCAAGTTCGAAACTTGGTCATGTGGGGTCAAAAACTAGGTCACTAGGTCAAATATTAGAAAAACTTTGTGTTCACTCCAGAGGCAACAGTTTTGATCCAATCTTCATGAAACTTTGTCAGAATGTTGTTCTCTATAAAATCTAGGCCAACTTTGAAACTAGGTCATGCGGAGTAAAAAACTAGGTCACTAGGTCAAATCATAGAAAAACCTTGTGTTCGCTCCAGAGGTCACTATTTTGATCCAATGTAAATGTAACTTGATCAGAATATTGTTCTCGATAAAATCTAGGCCAAGTTTGAAACTGGGTCATGTAGGGTCAAAAACTAGGTCACTAGGTCAAATCTTAGAAAAACCTTGTGTTCACTCCAGAGGTCACCGTTTTGATCCAATCTTCATGAAACTTGGTCAGAATGTTGTTCTCTATGAAATCTAGGCCAAGTTCGAAACTGGGTCATGTAAGGTCAAAAACTAGGTCAAACCTGAGAAAAACATTGTATTCACTCCAGAAGTCGTGGTTTTTTATCCAATCGTCATGAAACTTGATCTGAATGTTGTTCTCTATGAAATCTAGGCCAAGTTTGAAACTGGGTCCTGTGGGGTCAAAAACTAGGTCACTAGGTCAAATCTTAGAAAAACGTAGTGTTTTTTCACCAGAGGTCTAAATTTTGATCGTATCTTCATGAAACTTGGTCAGCATGTTGTTCTCTATGGAATCTAGGCCAAGTTCAAAAATGGATCATGTGGGGTCAAAAACTAGGTCACTAGGTCAAATCTTAGAAAAATATAGTGTTCACTCCAGATACATCTGATGCATAGAGAATCACACAAACGGTGTTTACATACCAACTTATTATCAATACTAATTATTTACATTATTGTTCACAAATTTGTGTCTTAACAATTGCAATTACAAAGTGATAGGATGTGTATTAAAAAAAGTTTAAAATAAAGCCAAGACCTAAATTTAGATCTTTGAATAAAGTAATGAAGTTTTTTTGCTTTTTTTTGCTTTTTGAATCAGTGAATTGATCAGCAACTTCTTGGCAGGAATTAAAGACTTAACTGAAATCATAATTCTATAATAAAACATTTTGAGGTACTTTGATATTTGTTCTGATCTTTATTTCTGACCTGTACAGCACACCTCTTGACACCATAGCGCCTGGGTTTACGTTTTGAATAAATTCTAATTTGGTACTTCTTCACTAACAACTTTTGTCTAATTCACATATTTTTCTCATTGCAGATTTTATTCATTGCTGGTCTTGCTTTTGTCATTGGTTTAGAACGAACATTTAGATTCTTTTTTCAACGACATAAAATGAAAGCAACTGGATTTTTTATGGGAGGCATCTTTGTTGTGTTAGAAAAACGTAGTGTTTTTTCACCAGAGGTCTAAATTTTTATCGTATCTTCATGAAACTTGGTCAGCATGTTGTTCTCTATGGAATCTAGGCCAAGTTCAAAAATGGATCATGTGGGGTCAAAAACTAGGTCACTAGGTCAAATCTTAGAAAAATATAGTGTTCACTCCAGAGGTCACCATTTTGATCCAATCTTCATGAAACTTTGTAAGAATGTTGTTCTTTATGAAATCTAGGCCAAGTTTGAAACTGGGTCATATGGGGTCATAAACTAGGTCACTACGTCAAATCATAAAAAAAACCATTGTGTTCAATCCAGGGGTCACTGTTTTGATCCAATCTTCATGAAATATTGTCAGAATGTAGATTATACTGATACCTAGACTAATGTGCAACAGGTGAGCGACCTAGGGCCCTTTGGGCCCTCTTGTCTGAAATATAAGTTAGCCTGAAGACTTGATTGACCATTGATATATGTGGATTATAGCTGCTATGGAGATGTAACACTGTACATGTTCATGTATATTCTTATTCCTCTGCTTCAGGTTGCTGATAGATTAGGAGAGTCTACTTCAATGGTAAATTCAATTGAACTCTCTAGTTAAAACTTATGAATGCACAAAATGATAAAACAGTTTATGTGTTGTCAACCCGTTATTTTAAAATGATCTAGGCTACCATGTAGATACACAATTATACTAAGTCACATTAAGTCTTAAACTGCTATTTTGATAAGCTTTAACATGATATTAACCTCTCTGCAGAATGATGCAATTTGAGCACTTTAGTTCATTCCCGAAATGGAAAACACAATAAAATGGAAGAAAATGCAATAAAACATCCAGATGGTTTGTTGATTAAATGACAATTTGTAAACAATAAATGCATGATTTAAAGTCTAAGGGGAGCAACTCTTGCAAATTGAGTATTTTGTTCACCATACACTTTGTTAAATACGATGTTTGGTATACTATTTCGATAGATATAGTTAACATTCTATCGTAGAGTATTGGTCATTTGTTAAGAAACTGCCTAATGGTTCCGTAATTCATTATATGTAATGGATGATCGAAATAAAGTTACGGGAGCAATAACCTTACTTTAAATAAATCGGTACAAAAAGGTTTAACAATAAAGTAAGTGGTCATTCCAGGAATTAGTATAGATGTCTTATTTATTTTCCTGTTATGACAATTTGCATGTTCTGGTTTCGGGAAGGTTGTGTGTTTGAACCCTGGTTGTGGCATAACTGTCAGGTTAAGAATTGTAGGAGACAACAATGCTTGGCATTGGTACTGTATTACTTGGATAATGTAAGAACTAGAACTGAATGTTGTATTGTTGCTCCTTGGGAGTCATGGTAAAGCAAACCCAAGATTATGATCCAAATTTTGTTTTAAAAATGGGAAAGGGGATTTTTATTTATTTTATTGTAAAAACATCTATACACTATGCACATATCAGAATTTTGCCCAAAGAGGAGGAAGCCAGCCTTTTAACAGGGTCATAACAGGGTCATAACAGGGCCGGCGGGCTTAAGACAGAAGACAAGCAGGGGTTTAAAAATGCCCCTTGGTCCGACCACCGTTCCCCCAGAGGCAAAATATTGATAGATACTCAAGGGTTTAACTTACACAGCAGTAGGGATGTTATATCTTTAAAGTAGCAGAAGGTTATACATACAGACTTGAAGGATTTCAGTTGAAGGGTCCAATCAAAAGGGAGACATTTCAGTTTTAACAAATAAATTTTAAAGCTTTTATATGTTATAACAATTAAATGACAGCTATCAATTATGAATGAAAGCTTTGCCCTAGGATCTGCAAACTTTACATGGAGTTTGAGCAGCAACAGTAGATGGCCCCTACTTATTGTGAGGTCATAGGTCAAGGTCGCTGTTGCCTTTACCATTTCCGATTATTGAAGCTGCCATGGGGCATACATGTTTTACAAACATCTGTTGTTTAACTGAATTTTTTGTATATTGTAGGCATAGAAATAGAGAGAGGAAGATACTCATATTTCATTAAGAGATTTTGTCATTTGAATATGTGGACGTCTGTAGAGAAAGGTTGAATTGTCCGTTTTACATATTTCGCTCAGATTATGAACAAGCGCCTAACACAAGTTATGAAAGCTTGAAGAAAAGTTGTAAAGATGTGCTAGTCAGAATAATATGTGGATTGCCTGTGTGCTACAGTATTTATTTGATATAAGAAACCCAGGGTTGTCATTAAGATTTGCTGAGCAGGCTTGTTTCAAATTTGAATCAGCTGAAACAGTTTTTTTATGATACCAGTTGAAAGATATTTATTTTCTAACCTTTGTGGTGGTCAAAGCTCCAGTTGAGACAAAGTTACTGTTTAGACAAGTATTTTGGCCTACAGGCGCTACTTAATGACAACCCTGATTTACATGCTGTTATAGTGTACGGTATAGCAGTAAGACTGTTTGGTTTTAAACTGTCCTAACATTGTGTTTCGGTGTTTCGTTAAGAATTGGTTGTCTTAAGATCATTTCTTCGATGAAGATTGTGTAGTTCGTCAGATTGAGATTTTCAGGACGCTTGATGTGTTTGCCTGTTTGCCAATATTTGTGTATGCCTGCCTTTCTCATTGTGTGTTTGTTGCTATGTTCCCATTGCTGATTATTGATCATGTGACATATTTTGATCATGTGACATATTTTGGTCATATGATGTACTCTTGATCATGTGACATATTTTCGATCATGTGATACTTTTTACATCATGTGACATATTTTTGATCATGCACTAAGTCTATACGATCATTTTTAACCGTGCATAATGTGCTTTATGTACAACTGATTAATAATAATATTTTAATTCTGGTCTGCATTGTTAATTTATCTGAGACAAGATGAGCTATGGTGATCACTCCATGTCTGTTGTTCCTCTCAGTTGTCTGACATATGTTGCTGCAGAATAGGTTAAAGTCGATGGTATTGCTCCACACTTGAAACATGTGCTTGTAAATGATTATTTGGTATTTTCCGATAAACATTTAATATAATACGAGGAGAGCGTTATAAAAGCGTTTCAGAAGTTCCAGGAAAGTGCTCTATAAAGTATAATGTTTATCATATGTTCAAATTACTTCAAACTTTGCATTTAAATAGAAAATTTCCTGATACATATTGTGCCATTAATCGAACACATGAGGGTTTGAGTATAATAAACATTACAGAGCACATTTCCTGGAACTTTTGAAATGCCCCTCGTATAACATGAACAATATCACCAATGAACTATTGAATGCATTTATATAGACCACATATGAAAAATCTTTGTTAAAAAGGTGCTGTCTAAATATACAAGTAATGGGGTACTTGAAAATTCAAATTCCAAGTATTTACTCTAGGCCTAAGGAAATCTATACTGCAGGGACCAGTTGGGTTCCGTTTTTTATGCCCAGGCATCTACATAGTGATTTTCCTGTCTGTTTGTCCGTCCGTTCGTCTGTCTGTTACAAAATGTTGAAACTCAAATATGTTTGAAGTCCATCAAGATATTGCTTTCAAACTTGGCTTGCATGTTCACCATGATAAACACTTTACATTGTCAAAGCCATGTAACATTATCCAACATTTCAACTCAATTATGGCTCCCAAATGACTTCGCTATTTGTTATGGACAAGGCTTCCATCGGGGCATAAGCATTTACTGAACGCAGTCATGTTTTCCTGAAAAAATTGTCTTTTTCTATCACTTCTACCCAAATCTACAGGTTCTCAGACATTGAGTACCATGTAGTAATAAGCATTACCATTTTATACTTTAATCGGGTGAGTGACACACCACATCCATTGTGACATATTCATGTTTAAATGTGAGGTATTCAGAGTACAGGCTGTTAAAAAATGTGTTCTCAAAATTTTAGTTTGTACTAAATTTTATCTCAGCTATATACCCTGTGTACAGTTTTAATTAATTTCTTACTCGAAAAACTTCATTATTGCCAGAAAGATTAGAACAATGGAAGAATCATCTGGAATTTCACCCCAAAATTTTACAAAAATTGAAAATTCTTCTGACATCAAAAAAATGAACTATTGAAACATTTACTTTGAGAAACATTTTTAACACCCCTTGTGAATGTGACTTATCCATCCTATTGATGAAATGATTATGTTTTAGCAATCTGTGTTATTAATATGTACAAAAATGATATAAGAACAAATTTGAAACAAAATAAAACATAAAAATTGTATTTTTTTGTGTTTTTGAACTTTATGAATGTACATTTTTAGCTGATATGATATAAGTGTTAAAATCTGAAGAAAAAAAACATTTTTACAGGATCCGGCCTAGTTTACCAGTAAGTACATAAACATATTTGATTCCTTTGGTGCTGGAGCATGCTTCTATAGCTTGGTGGATTTGACACTACTCTCAACATTATAATTAATTTGCATAATTTACTGCAAATTCATTTAATTTCAATGTGGTACCCTTCATGTTTTTTTGTGAAAAAGACCATTTCATGGGGACGTAATTACAAGAATATCTTATTCAATAAGTCATATTCTATTGAAATTATTAATATTGATAGGAATTTTAATTTCATGGTTGAGATAATCCAGGAAATTCATGAAATTAAATTCCCCTCGAATATTAATTATTTTACAGTAATAGCTGATATATTGCCTTTATTTATAACCCCGTATATTGTATGTTTTCATGAGCAGGAGTATCACAAAGATGCTCAAAGTGTAATACATGTACAAACAAATCTAAGTTAATGGACCGATATTGTTGCATGATATGCTTACGGAAATTGACATATTTGGTACAAGAGCACTGTAATATATTCTAGCACAAAGGTCAGGATTGTGTCAAATTCTCCAAGATATAGGATTCTTCTCATTTCTCTAAACATGTCCACTTGGTGCTATTAGTTTACAGTTTTCAGTCACGAGTTTAGTGTGATTTTCAAGAATAAATATAATTCAGAAACAAATTGCTTGCTAATTCTAAATCCGCCAAAGTGTTAAAATGTATATAAGGGGCATACTGTTTTCAGTTTGTCTGTCTGTCCGTACACACATTCTTGCGGACGCAAGTCTTCCTATAGTTTCTGTAGGGGCCTTATTCACCAATGTTGTAAGTCTAAAACTCAGACTTAGACTTAAAATTGTCATTTGTCATAATCACTGTCATTTCTTTGCAATTAGATTTAACCATTTGAAATTTTATAGGACTCATTTTTGTTACCCACTGGACAAGTGTACTCATTTCTATCAAAATCGGTAATTTAAAAAAAACATGAAAGCGAATAGAACAATTGACAATGTAAAGTCTAAGTCTGTGTTTTAGACTTACAACGTTGTTGCATAAGGCCCCTGGATCACCTTCAAACCTTCACACATGAACAATCTTATAATGTAGATGTACTTGTAGGAAGGAATTTGTACTGAGATTATTTTTGCGAGAGTTATGGTCCTTTGTTCACTAAGTAAAATACAATTTATATAGTGAAACATGCTTGTTTAATATTAACCAACTCATCCTACAGTTATTTTTTGCTGGATTTTTTGCAAACTTTCACACATAATCAATCCTGACATGTAGATCTCCTTAATGGAAATACTTTCCCCTGCAATGACGTTTGCCAAAAGTATACGGCACTTAGTTCTTTTATTCACTATGTTATATATTATGAAAACAATACATATGTATATAACTCCTACAATTTTGCAGGATTGTTTGCAAACTGTCTCACATTACTAACCTTTGCATGCAGATGTGCTTTAAAAGATTAAGAATTTGCTTTGCCATGATTTTTGCCAGGCTTATTGTCTTAGTTCTTTTATGCACTAGGATATGTAGAGCACATTCTTGTGAATTCAACTCCTTTAACAGTTTTAGCAGGAATTACTTCAAACTTTTAAATATGAACACATTGACAGGGCGTATATTAGTCTGTCAAATGGGGACAGCTCTAGTTACTTGCAGTGTTAGCCCAATATTATATGTCCAGTTTGGCTACTGAGTAAAATCTTGAGATTTGGTGCATAAGTGGTGACAATTTTTTCATTTGGCGAATGTAGTGGCGCAAGAAAAAAATCCTCCAGGGGAGGCCCTCCTACTCAATGAGGGATGGTATATATATATAGTGTAGTCATTGTCCTGTTGTGTTTGATTTCTCAGTCTTACATCCCTTAAACAGTCAGCCATAGCATACATCTTAAATGACTACTTAAAACAGGTGATTGTACAGTCGCTGGTTTAATGAAGATATGTCTCGTATAAAATGTTTGATTGTAATTTAATATAAGTAAATATTCAACAATATTAAAGACATATAATTGTTTATTTCATTTGACCGGACCTACACACTTGATTTACTGTACACTGTTCAAAGGCTTACTGTCAAAATGTCTTAAAGTGCCGTTTACTGAAACTATTATACACTTGCATTGATCCATCCAAATATACGTCGAAACAAACAAATTATATGTACATAAAGTCCAATTTTAAGGTTCTCTTGTCCGTTTGCACGACATATCGAGACACTTCTCTCAGTGAAAGTCGTTTGAGAAATCAATAGAAATAAGCATTTCTTTAATAAAAAACTTTTCTGCAAACGACCCTGATTCTCATATACTGTTCTAATTTCAGTACTCATATTCAAAGACCTACATTTAATAAATGTTTGTTTTAAACCTTTGTATAACTTGGCTATTTTGGCCCGAGTCTGACCTTTATGCAAGAATATATTACAAGGTGCTTGCTTTGAATATATCAATTTCTACCAGCAAATCGTGCCGTATCTGTATTTCAGATTTGTGTTTCTATTACATCTCGAGCGCCTTCGTGATAACGTTACTCTCCGATTAAGAAAAAATACAATCGTTTTTGGAAACGTAGGCAATATAATGAATATATCGACTGTTAAATTATGCTAATCGAAAGGTCAGGCTCGTGTCAAATTAGCCAAGCTATAATAATCATGTAATCACGCACAACGTTTGTTTAGACCTTTGTATCATTCTAGTGATTCGGGCTCCTTTTCGTGATGAGCAAAACCTTGATCCATATCGCAAAATTGCCCACCATCATCGTCATCATCATCATCTTCCCATATTGGATTCAGTAGATGTTTCTTCAACGCAATCGCCGACACCACCGACGCTGCCGTACACAATAGACCACCCAAAAGACACAGAACAGACGTGTACATCAACTTCCCTTCACCATCTAAATCCTTGTTTAAAGAGGAGTAGAAACCCAGAAACATAAACACGCCAACCATAACAAAGACAGCTGAAAGAAAGTGAAAAAAGAATATGACTGTTTTTTGATAATGTACTCTATAGTAAAATAATGTGTAATGAATGTATGTATGCTCAAATTGTTTATCAACCATGCCATATTGAGTAGCGTGAACTTGGCACGTACATACGAGTCTGCACTCAGGTCTGCAAATGTATTTTGCAGACCTAGGTCTGCAGTCTGCAGTCAGGTCTGCAATGAAATATTTTGCAGACCTAGGTCTGCAGTCTGCACTTAGGTCTGCAAATGTCTGCAAAATACATTTGCAGACCTGAGAGCAGACTGCAGATGTACGTGTGCCAAGTTCACGCTACTGCGATATTGTCTCATTTTTCTGCATCACCCGACTGGTAACTATATGGTGTGATCTGATTGGTTGTCCCTATCCTTTGGCCAAGTAAGAGCAATATTGAATACCGCCCCTGATCAAAAGTTTTGATGACTATTACGTTACGCACATGATAGTATTTCAGGATATATTCGTTATTGCAGATCACGACGTACGTCTTCAATTCAACTTCGATCAAGACATAATAAATGGAAATAAAATGATTTTAATATCGTGACCTTACTGCATAGCATACAATAGCAGATGCTACAACCATAGATTGTTCACAGACATCTAGTTGATACACACACAGACACGTATATACACGTACATGTACATACACAACCAGTATATGAAAATATCATGACACACTATATACATATAAACAATCCCATCCGGACATTGACTACGCATGTATATATTATCAGCGATCGTCATCTGTGACGAACCGGAAGTCAATTGACAATTGCATTCTTTCATATCAAGATAAAAGCGAACACTGACATTGTAAAACACCAGCTTCTCATGTTTAAGGAAATGAGTATATCCAAATCCACTTATTACTAAGAAACTTACTCAAACGCACGCTAGACTGGAGATATGTAATGCACATAATTTATATAGGCATGCACAAATGGAATTATATCTACATTTCACTGGCTTAGAATGAGAAGGCCGTAGAACTACTTGCGACCATTTAAGACTGATACATATTTAAAATCAGCATCGCAAGGCGCTTCTTATGAGCCTTTTTTCATGAAAATCGAAACTTGTCACGTTGACCCAAAAGAATAATTTTCAGTCAGTTTTTTGTTTTCTCAAAATATTGATTTTGTGCTTAAGACCTTCTCATTCTAAGCCAGCGACACATCGCCATGCATAAACGGTATGAGATGATAATACTTACAAGTGTATATTTATTTAATAGGACTTACATTATAAATCCCATGTTGATCTATTATAACAAGGACAATCGTCGGATACCCATGGTCGGTGCCTCCGATCCGCTACGTGCATCTGGACGTTGCGGAGCGGGGGCACCGACCATGGATATCCGACGATGGACTAGGACTTACCAGCGGCCGCATGGAAGTAGATGAGAGCAGTGTTGATAGGACGACGTCGGAGAAGGAACGTCAATATGACCAGAACTAGTGCCAATATCACACATATTTCACCAAATACTTCAAATACACGTACAGCAAATACCCATTCTGAAACAGAAACAAGTCCATCACATCAGCGTGACCGTCTTGCATACGTGTGCAGCAAATCCCATAAAAAGACCACTTCTAATCAGGGATGCCCTTGAAAACAGGCACCGGCCTTCCGAAGCATGTCAATCAGAACAATTAGACCCGTGTTTTGTCCAAAAAAAATGAAAAAAGTAAAAGATGCACGTTCCTATGAATGTGTTCGTTTTTTCTAAAATGCTTTGGATAGAAAAATGAAATGTGCTAAATATGATATAATCTACTTGATGTACATGGGATTCGGTGCAAAACTATCGTAACTACATTGATTATAGAGGCACTTGGATGCACCATAGTTTTGCACTGAGCCCGCCATATGTCTTTACAATTACCGAATTAGCCTTTTCGACTAGGGTGTTTTTCGGGATCAGGTTCTAACCTAGCCTCCGTATCAAGAACGCGACACTACACGAGTACTACAGCTGTAATATTGGGTAAGCGGACTCGACTGCTAGTATAACAAGTTCCACATTTCAGTTCGGACAAAAATGCTCAATGTGCGAAAATACTTCCAAAATATATTTTATTAAATGTCTGAAAATTAACCTATCCTATATTTTTCATGATTCAATACCGTCGAGATAGCGTAATTGAGTGATGTTTCAAGGAAATAAATTATCAACAGTTTCAATTTCCTTAACATGACTGTGTTGCTTGGCTAATTTGGCACGAACCTGACCTATTGATTAGCGATATTTAACAGTCGATGTATTGCCTACGTTTACAACACCGATTGTATGTTTTCATAACCGGGGAGTATCACGAAGACGCTCGAGATGTAATAAATACAAATCTGAAATACCGACATTGCACGACTTGCTTGCGGAAATTGATATATTCAAAGCAATAAAGCACCTTGTAATATATTCTTGCATAAAGGTCGGGCTCAGGTAAAAATAGCCAAGCTATATTTCCATTATACTAGTACATGAAGTTGAATCTATATTTAAGTAGTTTGTGTCTACATGTTATTAATTTTATTGAATTCACATTCTAGTCATTGTCCTTTGAGTGTTCAGCAGTGTTGTATTTCTTTCGACTATAATATAATAAAATACGATCTCCGATGGCGTGTATAGTACGAAAGACCGACAGTGACAATCCAACATTACGAAAGTTGGAGTATTGAACACCAGCTTGACTGCATTGATAAATTTTCTCGCAATTTCATTCGTGTTTGGTGAACCCTTGTGCTACACGACGGTTATAAAAACGTTGTTTACTGTCCATCACCTTCATTTTTGCAATTCTGTCAGGAAATAGGTTGTAATTGAGGAATCCACCGAAATGATGCCCAGCTGGCACCATTGGGCGTTTAAAAAAGATGGCATCCAAGATGTTCGCTCACTAGTTGTGTTTTGCACTTACCATTCTGATCACATCGGCCTTTTTGCAATACAAATATACATTTTTGTACTTATTTTACCGGAGACAAACGGAAATTGCCGAACTTTCACGATCGTTGCCCTTACCTCTACCACCGTCAATATCCAGAATGCTGCGATCCACACATGACACTACACACATTCTGAAGGATAGCATACCAAAACGACTTGTACCAACTGGGTTCTCGTTGGCCCACCAAGGACCAGCGAACATTCCGACATTTTGAAAAATAAAGGCTAAAAGTGTTAATCCTAAAGACACATAATCCAATGGTACGATTCTAAATTTATCTGCCATGTTTTGAAAATGTTTAAAATATTCAACTTAAATCCCTGTGAAATAAGAACAAATGTGAGAAATCCAATTTCCGAAAGGCGTCCGTCAATATCTTCCTTCTGTCATAATACGGCTTTAATAAACTTCCTTAAATTCCTTCTCTGTTATCTTATTGTATACATGTATGCCTTTAACTTTATTTCTATGTTTATGCTACCGTAACCATGTACCCTATGTTTATAAATGTCTTTTCCATATCAGTTGTTGATCGACTCATAAAATACGGAAGTTGTCATTAAGTGGTTAACAATAAACGCTTTGTCGTCTTCTGTTTCACTACTTGTAGGTGTGATGTATACAACATTAACGTCAGTTGGTGTGGAAACAGATCTGATTATAATGATTATAATAATGGCGAGTTGATGTCAAAGGGAAGGAACTCTTGTACTTATAGGCCTAGACTGCTATAGGCCTACAATCGTAACTTAGTATACTCGGGCATTTCCGTAATTGAGAAATATTTCGTTAGATAAACGCCGAGGAGTTCCGTTTGATAGGCTTACTCCCTTGATTTTAAAGGGAAGTTAACAAGTTAATTTTTCTGACCAAAACTTATTACAGTTATTTCCCTGGATTAAGTCTTGTTTTCGTTACATCAAGTTTGCGTCGTACGTTGAGCAGTGTTATACCGAATGCCGAGCTTAGCCTTTAATTGCCAGTCAGCTGTCTGCTGAATATGGCAGGCATATGTGTTCTTCCACCCGGATTAAGCGATAAACGCACTAACTACTCAGCTACGGAGGCAATGTAAAGTGAAATGCTTTGGGAAGAATCATGATCGAGCACATACACACAGGAATAGTGCATTTGGTTTTTTTCTCCCATTTTTGCGCGATTTCAAAACATATTTAATATTGGCAAGAATTAATGCAAGCATAAAATGGTTCCCTCTAGCCTGATCATCTCCCTTGGATATTGAAAATCGTTAGAACTGTTTAGTAAGCAAACTTGAAAAATATAGATGTATTAACAAACACAGGGGAATTTATCTTAAATTATTTGCATCTTATCATGCTATAACAAGTTGTGGTTGTTTTCTGGCGACTGTAGACACATTATGTAGCCATTCACGTATCAGTGTGAATTGTTAACTATTTACCATAACAATTTACGACCTTACACCACTATCCTATATCACTCACACTCACATGCGATATTTCACGTCTTTTCATTGGTTAAAAACTTTATATCTACAGGTCAAAAGTGCTAGCATGCAGTTCGATGTTATAAGATGTTGCTTCCGGTGGAAGTACGTTCTCATTGACACACAGCTGGAAAAAACGCTATTTTTCGCGATGTTGTTGTTGTTGTCTTGACACTCTTCTCTTTAATTCCACTTTAATTAACTTACTTTTACTTACATTTGTATATCAAGACTCGTTTGTAACCTTCTGGAACGCCTGCTTCCGTCTACAATGCTCTGCAATGGTACTTCTGGCGGATGTACAATGGTGTTTCCGGTGGAACTATGTCGACATTGCCATCATGCGGGAAGTCTACCAATCGCTATTTATCTACACAGAAACCGCCGTACTTTCAACTGCAACTGCGAAAACATTCGCCACACAAAGACAAATTGTTACATCATATCGCTGGCTTAGAATGAGATGGTCGTTACTACAAAATCGATACTTTGAGACAACAAGAAAAAAACTGTCTGAAATTTACTCTTTACATATGGTAAAACAACCTTTGACAACCTCATTTTGGCCAGCATGACAATTTCCGATTTTCATAAAAATAGGCTCATAAGAAGCGCATTGTGGCGCAGATATCAAAGATGTAGCAGTCTTATTAGGTCGTAAGTAGTATTTACGACCTTCTCATTCTAAAACAGCGATATTAACACGTAGTTAAATGTATTTGGACCATACATGAACATATTATTGCTAAAGTATTAAAGTTAGTGCATTTAGAATCATCAGTTCAAGTGTGTGCGGTGAATTCAATCATGTTGTTATAAACAGTGTACAGTAAAGGCTCAATGAAAACCGGGCTCTTTGAAAACCGTACGATGGCATTGGTCGGTCGGTTGACAGTTTTGACCAGTACTTGTAGGAGAAATACGTTGTGAGCGGGTATTCATTTATTTCACTTATCATGTATTTCGTATAACATATTTGTTATAAGTTTATTACAACAAACCAATTCCATGGTGACAATGTGGTTTTTGGGTAGGATAGAAGAATCCTGCGTGTGTATTTTTCTGCTAAGAATTCTAGTAAATATTTCCTCGTCGACACAAAACCTGCATGATGACTCCTAGATGTTTGTAAATTGATATACCCTTTTCGAGCTGTCTTATATTGAGATAACTAACTTTATTTAGTGCCGGTTTGAGACCTGACATAAAATGCCAATTTCATGCATGCACATACATGAGACAGAAATTAAGTACACATGTATTGGGCTTGAAGTGATGTGAGACTTCTATTTTCTTAAATTATACCGAATTGTTCTTCTTTTGAATTGCTCATGGTAGAACACATATGAGGAAACCGGATATGGAAGGCATAGTTAGTACATGTGTCGTAAAGCATATAAAACTCGCACCACGCCGTAAAAATCGGGTATCGACGTTAGTCAATTTCGTTTCTAATGAGAGTGAATATGTATACCATTCGAAATTAAGCACAGGCAATAACGGATCAAATTATATAAGTTTTATGTTAAAAATAAATAAATTAATAGTAAACACACGGAACACCACTCAGATATAAGTTGTAACAAAAAGTAGGTGTCACAACGTTGTTTACAACTTTAGGCATTTTCAACGTCTAGGAAAAGTCAACTAGTACCTGACTAAACGTATGTTGATGTATGAATGCTCGGGAGTATAACATAGAGGTAGACTATACTTCACACTTACTATTATCAAAGCAAAAAATATTCAGTAATCGTAAAAAGTATTAAAAATGTTTCCAGTTGCAGGTTCAATCTTCTATACAAGTTCAATATGTAACAACTATATTTGTTCAAATATGTATGCCTTTAATCACTATGTCATTCCTACCGATGCTCAGTAAGTGACAGCATCTTAGTTATAATAGTAAAACTTACCCATTACTAACCCATGTCATGATTTCAATTAATTTACACGATCAAATAGCTAAACTACGTGAACTTGTAATTTCAATATCTACGTTCATAATCTACGATAAGAGACTGGGTGAACTTTACTGTAAGAAACATATTTTAATCTCCCGTAAATAATCAGACATCGTGTTTAACGAAATCTGTTCTTTGATCGCTATTATTTCATTTGCATAAATGAATCTGATTCGTAAGTACAGAAAATCGTGAGATCGACACAGAGAAAATTACTGAAAAATCACAAGTTTTCGCGATGTAAAAATTTTGCTATTCACATTCCCGGCTGAAGTCAGTGGTTCACAAAGACTAATAGACTTAAATGTTGGCGGTTTTCAACGTCAGAAAGGGCTCTTTTCTGTGTTGTATTGTCGTTTTTTTAGTTCGCGAGGCTTAAAATACGCGAAAATTTCGAATTCGTAAATTTAGCGAAAATAAAACACTCGCGAAAATTGATGATTTTAACGTATCTGTTTGAGTCACCACGTACAATCTGTTGTTTAAGTACCCCCACGAACTCCAACTATCAATGAACATGATTTAAAATCTTTTAAAAATACTATTGAAAAGGGAAAATGCTCATTTTTAATTTCTCTAATTTCGGAAATATAATCTTATTTGAAATAATAACGACACGCTCTGTGCGCCGAATTCAGCCGGTTCTGATTGACGGATCTCATTTATCAAGTATTAACATTTTTCTACAACCTGTCATATGTAATGAATTGAAAATGCACAAAATTGCAAAGTAAATAATAACTGGGCAAGTTATGCTTTTGTTCCGTTAAACCCCTTGATGACTTACGCTGATTAGAAATGACATTTTCGGTTTGAGTGCAAAACATGATAAACCAATTTTTTAGACTAGTTTTGATATTTATTTTTTACGTTATTTTTCATTTGTAAATAAATTTTCTTTATATTAGTTGCGGAGGGTCGGTTTGACAATGTTGTGTGGCATGTATCACCATATCTGCATATGGTTATAGCATCGTCTTACAGTCGGTGTCTACATAGTCTTAAATATTCGTTTCCGGAAATTACAAAAAAAAAACATTTCCACTTAAAATAAGGATGGAATATTTGCAAAACTACAACAATGAATTTATCACTATACAGATTTGTAAATCGTGTGGAAACCTTACAAATGAATAATTTCACTTGAAATATGATGAGGACGCATTTTAAGAAAAAAAGAAACATTGAATAAAAAAGTAACGGAATATACGCGGAATTTGAATATGGAATCCAAACAATAATATTTATATAAATCGTGTGGGGAAAATGTAATGCTAGGGAGTGGATTAAATTGATTTTTTGTAAACTTTGCTTCGTATCCTCAGAATTCAACAAATTATTTAAAATATAGATATTTCAAATAAAATTAAAGGTATCGCGTTCTATGTTTTGCATTTACCCAAATAATTCTTGTTTATTAACTTATGTTTTTAATAAGTTACTCCTATAGGCCTACATAACAAATAAGTGTTAAATGCATTATTGCTAAATATGTAATAAAAGACAGTGTTTATTTTTACTTTGTACAATTATGGAGGCTGTACTTATTAATGTAAATTATCATTGCTATTATTCCCTTATGTTGTAAATAATAATTCATTCTTAGCAATAATACATAATTCATAAATATGTTCAATAAATTATTATTATTATTATTATTATTATTATTATTATTATTATTATTATTATTATTATTATTATTATTATTATTATTATTATTATTATTATTATTATTATTATTATTATTATTATTATTATTATTATTATTATTATTATTATTATTATCATTATCATTATCATTATCATTATCATTATCATTATCATTATCATTATCATTATCATTATCATTATCATTATCATTATCATTATCATTATCATTATCATTATCATTATCATTATCATTATCATTATCATTATCATTATCATTATCATTATCATTATTATTATTATTATTATTATTATTATAATTATTATTATTGACTGAATATATTAAAGATAATAACAACCATACTTTCGCCTAGTCAGAAAAAATAAAAATACCAGTATGCAAAGCATGTGTACAAAACCAGCACAATAATAATTATACACTTTTTAACAACGTTTTGCAATCAGTGAAAATGGGAAGAGCATTCCAAAAAGTTCGTGCAGTTTGCGCAGTCGGTGTTGGTATTAAATTTTTTAAATTCAAAATCGACTTTAGTCTTTACACGCTTGTGTTTTAGCAATTACCGTTTATAGCTTTAAGACCAGCGTTTGACACTAAAAACGTGCTCACTTTTTTTACTTTCTGTTAGCGTATGTTGAGATACTCGGAGGTTTGCCCGAGACAGCCGATTTAAATATGGCATGCTAGTTGTAATAAAACATAGTCGACTAACACTTTTATGATTTACATAGTTAGCTAAGTGATCGTGGACGTTCAAAATCGAAACTTATATGTTTTCTTAAATTACGATCATCGAGCGGACTCTAAGGATGAGAAAAATAGCTATACGCTAACCATGTCGTCAGGATGGTAAAAATGTACCAAGTTATTTTTGTTGGAAACTGGAAATGTGCGTACGGTGTTTTGGTAAGCTTGTCACCTTTGAATTACTAGACATGGACAGTTATAGTGGAGATGAGGCCACCGACAAGTGTTTTAATGTTCAGTTAATAGCTCAATAGGAGTGGTTTTCGTTGATAAATAATATAATATCATGATAAATGACTAACAACCTGTTTAAAGGGATAGTAAGGTATTCATCGTGGATGTCTGTCGTGCATATATAAAGACGACTTAAAGACACGGACTAAATAATTGGGATCTTATTTTATCATCTCTGTGAAAATTCGAAAAAGTGTTTTTAAAATAAATTCCAAACTCAACGCAAATTCGTGGATTGATTCTGAGCTACACACAGCACTCATCATTTCCACCAAATGAGAGTGGATATCAGTAAGAAATATATTCTGGAGTTTTGTTATTCTATCAAGAATACGTTTCGGACCCGTTGACAGGAGGTATCAACTAAAATGATGTGATTTTGAGGTTCAATCCCTCCACTGTAAGCTAAGTCATGGAGCCAGCTGCCAACTACTCATAACTCCGCAATAACACCATGGGACGCATTGTTTTAGTAATAACATTATTAGGTATGTTGTTAGTTTTATTATTAGAATATGTGTTTTACTGCTATGTGTTCTGTTTTGTTTCCAGGTGAGGTGAGTATAGGGTCTGGAACTACAACCAATACTCACACTCAGCACTCAGCACTAAAACAATATTGAAAATAATTAGTTTGAGGTTCATAAAGCTCTTGTTTAAGAGAAAAAGTTGTTATTATTTCTAAATTGGTTCTAAACATTATTATTGGCTTAATTCCTAGTTCAGTTTAGTGCGTTTGTAAGTTATAAGTGAGTTTATTTCAGTCTGAATGTGACACTATAGATTCAATAATTACGTCAACATCACAAGTACTCAAATGGCAAAGATTTTGTCCAATGTTATTTTCAACACTCATACAACACGTTTATACATTTTCCTCAGCTAGATTTTCAATCGAGGACAGGTCATAGCTCATTATAATTTATTACATTTTCAATATTTAAGTGCTGAGTGTAAGTTTTGGTTGTAATTCCGGGCCCAGGGCCCTTATTCACCAACGCTGTAAGTCTAAAACTCAGACTTAGACTTTACATTGCCAAATGTTCAATTCGCTCTCATGTTGAAAAAAGTACCGATTTTGATACAAATGGGTATACATGTTTAGAGGGTAACAACAAAAGATCAGATAAAATTTCACATGGTTAAATCGTAATACAAAGAAATGGCAGTGATTAGAAATGTTGTCAAATTTAAGTCTAAGTCTGAGTTTTAGACTTACAGCATTGGCGAATAAGGACCCATGAGTGCTTTAGATGAATGTATTTTCGCAACATACAACGTACGAGTACTGTGTCATTACGTTCCTCGCGCTGCAAGGTGTCACAGAGCAACTGCAGTATGGGTTCGAATCCCACTATAGGTTGCACAATATTTATTTCATAATCTTCAGTGTCATTTGTGTCGTGTGGTGGCAGCAAAAACTCCATATATCAACCAAATTAGAATAATAACAGCTATATTTTAAATTAAAAGTAAACTACTAATTTAAAGACACGCGTCCGTTCGTCGACTACGTATTTACCTCCTCACCGCAAGTCGACTGTTTCACTATGACTGTGACACAGGCAACCTAAACGCATTGCTTTGTGACCATCTAAGGTACATATTCATACACCAGGGCAACGTGAAGTATTGTCACCCGATATTCTTGCTCAGAGAAATTAACCAGTGTCACAGACAACAATCGAACCCGGGACTTATCGGTCCCACATGCGAACTCTAAATCTAGGACAATCTGTATTACTGAAACGTACATATACATGTAGTAGTGTTAGGCTAAACAAAGGTTCGATTCCGCTACTCCTATAAAATATACGATTTTACAGTATTTTTATTTCTTTGAAGTAACACATGACCAAAGAAGAATGTTTCTTAGCGGCTTAATTTTGCTCTGTGTTTTGTCAAAAATTCAAAACGCATGTTCATATAAATCAACTTGATCTTTATTATAAGCTTACACTGAGATTAAAATTTAAAAAACACAAACATATATTATCTCAATTTGTTTGTAATATGTCTACACACCTACAAATAATTTGCCATGTTTAGCAAAAAAATGTCAGGTTTTTTTGCCATTTTCACGCCGCCAACCCCACGATGATGTTCTTGCTATATTCTGTATATTTTGTACCCCTAATTTATTACAATGTCCCCTATTTAATAATTGATTAACAATTTTCAGAACAGTGGTTATGTAAAAATAAAAAAGTACAGCTCCATTACCATCGTGATTATGGGTTTTTACGCCATAAATATTCTTTGAAATGGCCTAAAATGGCCTAAAATGGCATTTTTGGCTAAACATGACACATTTTGTCAAACTATTACAAATACAACTGTGATATGCATGTTCATGCTGAGTTATAAGACAGATCAAATGAAACGTGCAATCTTATTTTTGATAAACTAAAGTGCCAAATAAACTATTTGTTAAAAGTTTCCTATGGGAGGTGGTTGTGTTAGGGAAAATGATTAAAATATGGGAGGTGGTTATGATAGGGAAAATGATTAAAATATGGGAGGTGGTTATGTTAGGAAAAATGATTAAAATATGGTAGGTGGTTATGATAGGGAAAATGATTAAAATATGGGAGGTGGTTATGTTAGGGAAAATGATTAAAATATGGGAGGTGGTTATGTTAGGGAAAATGATCAAATATGCGAGGTGGTTATGTTAGGAAAAATGATTAAAATATGGGAGGTGGTTATGTTAGGGGAAATTATTAAAATATGGGAGGTGGTTATGTTAGGGAAAATGATTAAAATATGGGAGGTGGTTATGTTAGGGAAAATGATCAAATATGCGAGGTGGTTATGTTAGGAAAAATGATTAAAATATGGGAGGTGGTTATGTTAGGGGAAATTATTAAAATATGGGAGGTGGTTATGTTAGGGAAAATGATTAAAATATGGGAGGTGGTTATGTTAGGGAAAATGATTAAAAAATGGGAGGTGGTTATGTTAGGGAAGATGATCAAATATGGGAGGTGGTTATGTTAGTGAAAATGATTAAAATATGGGAGGTGGTTATGTTAGGAAAAATGATCAAATTAGGGGAAGTGGTTATGTTAGGGAAAATGATTAAAATATGTGAGGTGGTTTTGTTAGGAAAAATGATCAAATATGGGAGGTGGTTATGTTAGGGAAAATTATTAAAATTAGGGAAGGTGGTTATGTAAGGTAAAATGATTAAAATATGGGAGGTGGTTATGTTAGGGAAAATGATCAAATATGGGAGGTGGTTATGTTAGGGGAAATTATTAAAATTAGGGGAGGTGGTTATGTTAGGGAAAATTATTAAAATTAGGGAAGGTGGTTATGTAAGGTAAAATGATTAAAATATGGGAGGTGGTTATGTTAGGGAAAATGATCAAATATGGGAGGTGGTTATGTTAGGGAAAATGATTAAAATATGGGAGGTGGTTATGTTAGGGAAAAAAATTAAATATGGGAGGTGCTAATGTTAGGGAAAATGATTAAAATATGTGAGGTGGTTATATTAGGGAAAATGATTAAAATATGTGAGGTGGTTGTGTTAGGGAAAATGATTAAAATATGGGAGGTGGTTATGTTAGGGAAAATGATTAAAATATGGGAGGTGTTATGTAAGGGAAAATGATCAAATATGGGAGGTGGTTATGTTAGGGAAAATGATCAAAATATGGGAGGTGGTTATGTTAGGGAAAATGATTAAAAAATGGGAGGTGGTTATGTTAGGGAAGATGATCAAATATGGGAGGTGGTTATGTTAGGGAAAATGATTAAAATATGGGAGGTGGTTATGTTAGGGAAAAAATCAAATATGGGAGGTGGTTATGTTAGGGAAAATGATTAAAATATGTGAGGTGGTTATGTTAGGGAAAATGATTAAAATATGTGAGGTGGTTATGTTAGGGAAAATGATTAAAATATTGGAGGTGGTTATGTTAGGGAAAATGATTAAAATATGGGAGGTGTTATGTAAGGGAAAATGATCAAATATGGGAGGTGGTTATGTTAGGGAAAATGATCAAATATGGGAGGTGGTTATGTTAGGGAAAATGATTAAAATATGGGAGGTGGTTATGTTAGGAAAAATGATCAAATATGGGAGGTGGTTATGTTAGGAAAAATGATCAAATATGGGAGGTGGTTATGTTAGGGAAAATGATCAAATATGTGAGGTGGTTATGTTAGGGAAAATGATTAAATTATATGAGGTGGTTATGTTAGGGAAAATGATTAAAATATGGGAGGTGGTTATGTTAGGGAAATGATTTAATATGTGAGGTGGTTATGTTAGGGAAAATGATCAAATATGTGAGGTGGTTATGTTAGGGAAAATGATCAAATATGTGAGGTGGTTATGTTAGGGAAAATGATCAAATATGGAAGGTGGTTTTGAACTTAGGAAAAATAATCAAATATGGGAGGTGGTTATGTTAGGAAAAATGATCAAATATTGGAGGTAGTTTTGTTGGGAAAAATGATCAAATATGGGAGGTGTTATGTAAGGGAAAATGATTAAAATAAGGGGAGGTGGTTATGTTAGGGAAAAGTATTTAAATTAGGGGAGGTGGTTATGTTAGGGAAAATGATCAAATATGTGAGATGGTTATGATAGGGAAAATGATTAAAATATGGGAGGTGGTTATGTTAGGGAAAATGATCAAATACGGGAGATGGTTTTGTTAGGGAAATGATTAAATTAGGTTGGGTAAATATATTACGCAAGCGCTTAGTTCAGAAAAACATGTAGTCTTGTTCTGTCAGTAGTTTGGGTCTGGTAGCAAATGATAAATCGATAAGTCCAGTGGTAAAATCAAAATGGCGAATGTGCGTTAGTTTACATAGGGAATTTTAGATAATCTTACTAAACAAAGTGTTCTGTTGGTGTCATTTTGACACATAGTCTTTGCAATAATAGAAGTTTATTAACAACAACATCACTAAAATGTACTAAATAACGTTAATAATCTGTAATGTAAACGTAATGCAAGGTTTAAGTACCGGGAACCTGACAATAAAACGTGCAGTTGGCCCAAGATGAAAACCCCTTCTGATTCTCTTGGTTAAAACGTGCATTTTATTTGAAGTTGAAGATCTCCCAAGTTGTAGATTTATTACATTATTATATACTGCAGTGAATCAAAACCTCCAAAGACACCAGAACTGTTTTATTGGTTTGTTTATACCAGATGTGTAAACGATGTATTATAAATAATATATCCTCGATCGTTAAACGTTACAAACGCAGCTTTCTGTAAAATTGTTTGTAATTTATTACCCCGACTTTACTTGTATTTAATTGTTGTTTTATTCGCCCAACACGAGTTCAAAATAGGGGTATTGAGTGTAGTAAATAATGACTGTACAATACTGTGGTAACATGGCTGATGCAGATATTATACACAGTCTCATTGATGATGTTGCATATCAATTTCCGATTCACCTGTTTCTATAAGTAAAGCATGTATGTATATAGCGCACCTGCTCATTCATCTGGGCATCTTGTACCTTTTATCAGGAAGTATTGTGTTCGAGCCCAAATGGTGACATGGTTAAAGAAACTTTGTTAATGCTTAGCTCAATTTTAAGCTCAAACTTCAAACGTAATCAATATACATCAAATGTGTATCAAATCCTGTTATCATTGTACATACACAGTTATCACTGTACATACATCATACACAGTTATCATTGTACATACATCATACACAGTTATCATTGTACATACACAGTTATCACTGTACATACACCATACACAGTTATCATTGTACATACATCATACACAGTTATCATTGTACATACACAGTTATCATTGTACATACACCATACACAGTTATCATTGTACATACACAGTTATCATTGTACATACACCATACACAGTTATCATTGTACATACACAGTTATCATTGTACATACACCATACACAGTTATCATTGTACATACATCATACATAGTTATCATTGTACATACACAGTTATCATTGTACATACACCATAAACAGTTATCATTGTACATACACAGTTATCATTGTACATACATCATACACAGTTATCATTGTACATACACAGTTATCATTGTACATACATCATACACAGTTATCATTGTACATACACCATACACAGTTATCATTGTACATACACCATACACAGTTATCATTGTACATACACAGTTATCATTGTACATACACGATACACAGTTATCATTGTACAGACATCATACGCAGTTATCATTGTACACACATCATACTCAGTTATCATTGTACATATACCATACACAGTTATCATTGTACATACACCATACACAGTTATCATTGTACATACACCATACACAGTTATCATTGTACATACACAGTTATCATTGTACATACACAGTCATCATTGTACATACACAGTCATCATTGTACATACATCATACACAGTTATCATTGTACATACACCATACACAGTCATCATTGTACATACACAGTTATCATTGTACATACATCATACACAATTATCATTGTACATACACCATACACAGTTATCTTTGTACATACACTATACACAGTTATCATTGTACATACACGATACACACTTATCATTGTACATACATCATACACAGTTATTATTGTACATACACCATACACAGTTATCATTGTACATACACAGTTACATTGTACACACATCATACTCAGTTATTATTGTACATACATCATACACAGTTATCATTGTACATACACCATACACAGTTATCATTGTACATACACCATACACTGTCATCATTGTACATACACAGTTATCACTGTACATACACCATGCACAGTTATCATTGTACATACATCATACACAGTTATCATTGTACATACACCATACACAGCTATCATTGTACATACACCACACACAGTTATCATTGTACATACACTATACACAGTTATCATTGTACATACACCATACACAGTTATCATTGTACATACACAGTTATCATTGTACATACATCATACACAGTTATCATTGTACATACATCATACACAGTTATCATTGTACATACACAGTTATCATTGTACATACACTATACACAGTTATCATTGTACATACACTATACACAGTTATCATTGTACATACACCATACACAGTTATCATTGTACATACATCATACTCAGTTATCAGTGTACATACACAATACACAGTTATCATTGTACATACAATATAAACAGTTATCATTGTACATACACAGTTATCATTGTACATACACCATACACAGTTATCATTGTACATACATCATACACAGTCATCATTGTACATACACAGTTATCATTGTACATACATCATACACAGTTATCATTGTACATACACGATACCCAGTTATCATTGTACATACACGATACCCAGTTATCATTGTACATACAATATACACAGTTATCATTGTACATACACCATGTACAATTATCATTGTACATACACCATGCACAGTTATCATTGTACACACACCATGCACACTTATCATTGTACATACACCATGCACAGTTATCATTGTACACACACCATGCACAGTTATCATTGTACATACACCATACACAGTTATCATTGTACATACATCATACACAGTTATCATTGTACATACACAGTTATCATTGTACATACACCATACACAGTTATCATTGTACATACATCATACACAGTTATCATTGTACATACATCATACACAGTTTACATTGTACATACACCATACACAGTCATCATTGTACATACACAGTTATCATTGTACATACACAGTTATCATTGTACATACATCATACACAGTTATCATTGTACATACACGATACCCAGTTATCATTGTACATACACGATACCCAGTTATCATTGTACATACACTATACACAGTTATCATTGTACATACACCATGCACAGTTATCATTGTACATACACCATGCACAGTTATCATTGTACATACACAGTTATCATTGTACATACACAGTCATCATTGTACATACATCATACACAGTTATCACTGTACATACACTATACACAGTTATCATTGTACATACACCATACACAGTTATCATTGTACATACACGATACCCAGTTATCATTGTACATACACTATACACAGTTATCATTGTACATACACCATGCACAGTTATCATTGTACATACACCATGCACAGTTATCATTGTACATACACAGTTATCATTGTACATGCATCATACACAGTTATCACTGTACATACACTATACACAGTTATCATTGTACATACACCATGCACAGTTATCATTGTACATACACCATGCACAGTTATCATTGTACACACACCATGCACAGTTATCATTGTGCATACATCATGCACAGTTATCATTGTACATACACAGTTATCATTGTACATACACGATACACAGTTATCATTGTACATACATCATACACAGTTATCATTGTACATACACCATACACAGTTATCATTGTACATACACAGTTATCATTGTACATACACGATACACAGTCATCATTGTACATACACCATACACAGTTATCATTGTACACACACCATGCACAGTTATCATTGTGCATACATCATGCACAGTTATCATTGTTCACACCCCATGCACAGTTATCATTGTACATACACCATACACAGTCATCATTGTACATACACCATGCACAGTTATCATTGTACACACACCATGCACAGTTATCATTGTACACACACCATACACAGTCATCATTGTACATACACCATACACAGTTATCATTGTACACACACCATGCACAGTTATCATTGTACATACACCATTCACAGTTATCATTGTACACACAATGCACAGTTATCATTGTACACACACCATGCACAGTTATCATTGTACACACACCATACACAGTCATCATTGTACATACACCATACACCGTTATCATTGTACACACACCATGCACAGTTATCATTGTACATACACCATACACAGCTATCATTGTACATACACATTCATCATTGTACATACACCATACACAGCTATCATTGTACATACACCATACACAGTTATCATTGTACATACACCATACACAGTTATCATTGTACACACACCATACACAGTTATCATTGTGCATACATCATACACAGTTATCATTGTACATACACCATACACAGTTATCATTGTACATACACCATACACAGTTATCATTGTACACACACCATGCACAGTTATCATTGTACATACACAGTTATCTTTGTACACACACCATGCACAGTTATCATTGTACACACACCATACACAGTTATCATTGTACATACACCATACACAGTTATCATTGTACATACACCATACACAGTTATCATTGTACACACACCATGCACAGTTATCATTGTACATGCACAGTTATCATTGTACATACACAGTTATCATTGTACATACACAGTTATCATTGTACATACACAGTTATCATTGTACATACACAGTTATCATTGTACATACACGATACACAGTTATCATTGTACATACACCATGCACAGTCATCATTGTACATACACCATACACAGTTATCATTGTACACACACCATGCACAGTTATCATTGTGCATACATCATGCACAGTTATCATTGTTCACACCCCATGCACAGTTATCATTGTACATACACCATACACAGTCATCATTGTACATACACCATGCACAGTTATCATTGTACACACACCATGCACAGTTATCATTGTACACACACCATACACAGTCATCATTGTACATACACCATACACAGTTATCATTGTACACACACCATGCACAGTTATCATTGTACATACACCATACACAGTTATCATTGTACACACACCATGCACAGTCATCATTGTACACACACCATGCACAGTTATCATTGTACACACACCATACACAGTCATCATTGTACATACACCATACACAGTTATCATTGTACACACACCATGCACAGTTATCATTGTACATACACCATACACAGCTATCATTGTACATACACATTCATCATTGTACATACACCATACACAGCTATCATTGTACATACACCATACACAGTTATCATTGTACATACACCATACACAGTTATCATTGTACACACACCATGCACAGTTATCATTGTACATACACCATACACAGTTATCATTGTACACACACCATGCACAGTTATCATTGTACATACACAGTTATCATTGTACACACACCATGCACAGTTATCATTGTACACACACCATACACAGTTATCATTGTACATACACCATACACAGTTATCATTGTACATACACCATACACAGTTATCATTGTACACACACCATGCACAGTTATCATTGTACATGCACAGTTATCATTGTACATACACAGTTATCATTGTACATACACAGTTATCATTGTACATACACAGTTATCATTGTACATACACAGTTATCATTGTACATACATCATACACAGTTATCATTGTACATACACAGTTATCATTGTACATACACAGTTATCATTGTACATACACCATACACAGTTATCATTGAACATCATTGTTCGAGTCCAAACTGCGACATACCAAAGCCGTTTTAATGGTATAGGTAGTGTGATATAACTTCAGGAGTTCTGGTTCTCCTGGTGCCAGGATAACGTGCGCTAGTAACGTCTCAATATGACTTGAATACGTTAACATTGACCAGTGGGACTTGATACACTATTTAAAAAAGACATTTCTCATTCGGAGAAGTGTTGTGGTAGAGACTTGATGCATTGTATCGTTAGTTCTGATTATTTTCTGTGGTAAGCATCATCAAGTACATTAAACTTTAACGAGCGCTTGAATCTATCCGTCATTCGAGCAATTAATGACGCGAAATTCACCTGAAAAGTGCTAAGTAATAACGATTCGTGTTGGATGTTAACATAGCCCGGTTTACGAGCAGACAAGTTTTTATCCATCCCCAGACGTGAAATGTAAATATCTTCTTACTAGTTGGCTTTCTTAGGCTACAAACGTCAACGCGTGTGTTTTAATTGTACGTCAAACTTTTAGTTGTTGTCATTTTATACTATTTCTACCAGATTTGATTATATATTGTAGACATTAATTGGTAAATTTGAACCCCTGTTTCGCCTGGTGGAGCTTGATATATCACATACTGTATAACCCGAATTGAGACTTGAACATGTATAGCATCATACACGGGATTACAGTCCGTTCAAAATTAAATGATAACGATTATATACATAAACTCGTCCGCCAGGTAAACTATGTATGTTTATCTAGGTTGAACTGGATGTAACTGAGTTAACGGTAGTCCACGCTATTCTTTCTGAATGGGATAGTTCCCTCATTAGTATTAACACAACCTATATATCATATTCAGAAGTAATGCAAGCAGATAGACATACCAATTACAACATCTCAAACTCCATGTACATACAATAGGTAACGGTAACATTGAAAAAGAATTGAAAAGATGACAAAATATTAAAAGAATATATGATATTAAAATTAAACTATAAATGAATTTCTGTTAGAAAAGAAACCACTAACATCGATCACGGTAGGAATCGTGATACATGACTTTTGAATATAATTTTGTAATATAATAATGCTTTCCATTCGTGATCTTTAATTACAATTGTGATTTTGGTACCGTAATTATGACATCAAAAATCATTTCTATTATAACCAGGAGAAATCATTATCGAACTTACTGCTAGAACGTTTGGACTCCAATGATGATTTAATGAATGCAGTGTGTCGTGATGTCATACAACTAGATGTCTCACAAACGTCGGGATACCTAACCTTACTTCCGGCAATAATCGATCAACTGTTTTTCTTACTTAAGTAATTCTTTCGATCTATTTCCTGAAGTGTCGATTAATTAGTTACGTATATACTTGTGGGAATGGCGACCTTTGATAATGGGTTTCTTGTGGTGTGTATAAATTTGAGTCCTCAGCATTCTACTGATTGCCGCCGCATCGGATATAATGATGTACTAAATTAGCATAATTTTACTAATGAGCGAAGTTCATAATCACATTTTTATCATTGCTCGTCGTCATAATCCTCGCCATCGCCATCGTCATCTGCATTATCCTCGCCGTCGCCATCATCATCTGCATGATCATCGACACCCATCGCAAGCTGTATCATCAATTCCATCGCCATCGCAATCTGCATTATCATCGCCATCGTTATCTGCATAAGAATCGCCATTGACGCTGTTATCGCCATCATCTACAGTATTACCATCGCCATCTTTGTCTGCATTATCATCGTCCTTTTCATCTGCATTATCATCGTCATTTTCATCTGCATCGCCATCGCTGTTGCCATCTTCATTATCATATCGTCATTGCCATCTGCATTATCATAGCCATCGCCATCTTCATCTGTATTATCATCTTTATCTTAGCCTGTATTAAAATCATCATCATCATCAACGCCATCGTCATCTTGATTATCATCGACATCTTCGTCTGCATTATCATTAAGGGTGCAACGATATATCGTATCATATCGTATCGTGATACGTAGCCCACGATACAATACGTATCGTGACATAAAGCAGATCACGATACGATTTGTACCATAAGTGATATTAGAATAATATTGTAAATGTCTGACAATTATAAGAAAAAAATAAACACTGAATGCAAAATATTGTTCACTGTTGTTTCAATAAGCTCAGTGTACAATTTCTTCGAGTTAAATTAAAATGATCAAGTTAGATAGTTCATATTAATAAGTAAAATGCCAACTTTATTCCGAAAAGTATCAATACTTTATAGGAGAAAGTAGGTATGTTTGTATCGCGATATGTATCGTATCATCACCCTTATATCGCGATATGTATCGTATCGTTAAGTGACCGTATCGTTACACCCCTAATTATCATTGTAATTTTCATCCGTACAATCGTCAACGCCATCTTCGTCTGCATTATCATCGTCAACGCCTTCTTCGTCTGTATTAGTATCGCCATTGACGCCGTTATCGCCATCAGCTACAGCACCATACTTCTAGTGGCTGTATTAACACAAAAATCATCATATTGATTGATTTCAGTATACTGTGGTTGTCAAACCATGTCCCATCAATTCATCACTTGTTACAAGATATGTTGATGTGTTTTATGTCACATTTCATGTTTTCTTCAATTGTCATTGTTTCTTCTGATGATAAATGTATACATTTTTACCATTTTAACATAGAAAATCTACTGAACTTAACATCGTCCAAGATCGGTTTAACTTAAATCATGTACGAGGGGTGGTAAAATTCCCTAAAAAACTTCGTATCTTTGTTACTTTACCAATATTGCTGAAACTCAGTCCGACCACAGTTTGGCGTATTATAAACACAAAGCCATAACAAATTAATAATCCAAGAAGATATTCGGTCTTACATCTTAGCAACCGTAAGTTCACTAAAGATGGTTGCTAATTGCTAAAGTGTCAAGGTCTTATTGAGCATGTCTTGTCTCGGTATACTCCCGGTGGAAATAAATGAACTTCGGGAACAGAATTTCTAGTCTAGAGGAAGCTTCATGGAAGTCATGAGACATGAAACATTTCTTGACATCGCGAGTACATAGGCAAATTTCAATGCATATTTGAATCTTATACCTTAATTCCTCGTGCCCGATTAGAATTTCCTCAGCGGGACCTAGGATTAATTAATACTAATCAGGCTGAACGTTCTCATGGCGTATTTGTTGAACACCCCTCGTAGGTAACCGAATACGGAATCGGTCCGTCATAATATTCATGAGATATTTTCGTGTGTTTATGTGATATTCACGCTACATGGACCAAACAGAAGCCTGTTATGTTACCACTTTCCCCTCGGTCTCTATTACAAAACTATTAAATAACTTCGGACAAAACAGCTATTCGTATGAGGGTAATTTAAAACCAGTTATTTTTCGGTTCAGTCCGTCAGAAGTGATTAATTAATATATTTAACATTAATCAAGTTTAACCGTGATTGTAATCTGTCGAATTGGTTTGACGCTATCACCAGAGTATATCAGAATGGTTTATTCAGAGTAGTCGACACCGAAGTGCTATAACGCGATAAAGATTGTCTCAATTTGTTTGACGTTAAAATGCGTAAAATTGCATGAAAATGGATTAGGTTATAAGGACCGTACGATGAATCGATATTTTTTTAAATTATTTTTTACTTAGTAAAAACCGGTTTGTTATCTTAGATGACATTATAATGGCGAGCATAGAGCTATATGCACCGTGAAATCGTTGTTGCACTTGTAATCTGAAACTTACAAATAGTCAAGTTGTATAGAGACCCAATATCGGCAAGTACGGTAATTCGACATTTTCAGACGGAGATAAGGCTATAAGTTCGAAGTTCAAACCAAACTTTTTGACGTTTGTTTGATTGCTTTGGACTGAGATAGGCGTAAGTTCGTAGTCATTCGAGTTTTGCTCTGTCCGATTGACCAATGACCTTCGACTTCGAGGGAAGTAACAATCTCTTTCGTATATCTTTTTCTCCTACGAGTACTGAGCTTGTTCCCACTCTGAGGCATTGTCGTTCAAAAAATAGTACATAGACTGCTCGATTCTTTGATAGCGCTCAAAATTAATGAGTGAATAAAATCCGATGATCAGATCATCGCGAGCAGTATTAACAAAATGGTTTAGACGACATAAAGTATCATTCAGGACATTTTAAATTAATGAGCATTATTTAAAACAAGTAAAATAATTTGTTTACAAGTTAAAAATATGCGTCCGGATGAATGTCTGGAAGTAGATTGAAGAACTTATACCTGCTTTATACTAAAATAAAAAAAGAACGTTTGACAATACAAAATAAAACAATTGAGATGTTATCTGAGAACAATCTAAATAGAAAAAGTGCACTTTTAAGCAAGATACATCAGGACCAACTTCGTGAAATCGGACGACAATCTAATGAATTGAAAAGTCGTCAAACTGAGCTTGGATTTTTATGTGACATTTGATTGAGTAAAAAGTTCACATAGGGGATTTATCTCTATATTTTTCCATGCAGTCAAGTGGTCATTATTTATTTTGTAGCAGATAGCGTATTATGCCTATGTCGCACTGAGCATTTTTTGCCTCGGGAATGTACTCCCGATTTATTAAATGGGCATCGGAATGCATCGATAAAAGGGTCCTCGTGGTCTAGGGGAAGCTTCGAGGAACCCCTATTCCCGATGCCTCACGAAGCTAATTTATTGAAATCTGGATAACATTAACCGATGCAAAAAATGCTCAGTGGGACCTAGGCTTACTCCTAGCTTGAACCTTTGCAGTACTTAATATAGCAAATATAGCATAATCTGGCCTTACTGACAACTTCAGGTACTTGTAAAGTAATTCAAGCCTCGTGATGACGGACAGACGTGTCAAATTGTAAGTTTCTTTCCACAAATCGATGACAAAATTGCGTTCTAGCGTTCCGTTCTCCTGGAAACGCGTGGTTAAATCATAGCCGTGTCAATATTATGGCGTTTAGAGTTATTTTCAATTTGTCAAGACAAGAACAAACCACTCAAAAGCTACTCAAAAATGTTTTTAAAAGTCAGACAGCGATAACGACTTGATTAATTGGATGACTAATACATGTACTGCACACGTTTAAGATATTTTAAATCAATTCAATTTCATGTAACGCTAGCTGTGTTTCTAACGTATGGAGGCTGTTTTTTTCATCGATTTTCAATGATGTTCATCTTTTTGTACTTAATACCTGTTTATACTTATGATCAACCGTTACATGGAGTTTGCGCCTTTAGTGGTATTCGAACCTACATCACGTTTAAAGGTGCCATCGCCTAGCCATGCAAATTATGAATGCGTCAGACGACTCTGCTGTCGCATGAACCACACACACACATAGGTTGTCCAGAAATAAAAGGACTTTTCTCACACCTTCTTGGTCAACACTTGCACTTAAATGAAATGTATAGCTTGGCTACTTTGACATGAGCCTGACCTATTAGTGATTAGCATAATTTAACAGTCGATATATTGTCTGCGTTTACAACACAGGAGAGTATCACAAAGACGCTCGAGATGTAATTATGTACAAACACAAATCTGAAATACCGATAGTGCACGATTTGCTTACGGAAATTGAAATATTCAAAGCAAGAACCTTGTAATGTATTCTTGCATTAAGGTCAGGCTCAGGTCAAAATAGCCATGCTATACATCAAATGCATAATATTATAGCACTTTATGCTCTATAAACGGATAGCAGTATATTATCGTTGTTGTTTATGAAACTGATACAAAGCAATGTCATGGAAACCATATAAATAGTAGGGTACAGACCAAAGCCACACAGCTACGGCGGCAGCGCCTAGCCACACACGCTAGAGAAGCCATCCACATCCCCAAAAATGGATGATTCAAGCGAGCCTTATATGCTCACTCCGTAATGAATGACACACTGTGGACTTTGAATTTTGAACGCTTAGGTAGGACACACTGATGTTACCATCATTATTGAAGTAATACGTATAATGTTTTTTTCTCAATAGACCAACGATAGATTAGTATCAACTCATCCTTTATTTTCCTTTATTGCAGGGCTAGTGTCAATATGTCAGTCCAACGACCGGGTGCAACTCGATCTTCAATACTCCGAAAGTCCAAGAGGCTACAGTCGCTATATTCATTTTCTTCAGACCCCGACCATATCACATACTGGGGCTTGTGACCGACAAGCGGTCGTAAAAATAGATTTCTCCGGCCCCTTTAAAGGGGCTGAGCTGACCTTATATTATGGAAAATCGCCGAGATCTTGGACACTAGATATATCTGACTCTCCGACTGGTGATGGGTTTGGAGGGGATGATGGCACCACGAGCAATATGGCGGAAGTTCAAATCTTGAACCGACAAATGCGTATCTATGGTAACAAGTTGCCCGGATATATGGACGCCACAAGTGATGGCGGTCTTCTTATTAAAGTGATTGATGGTTTCGCAACAAAAGGTTCAAAAGCCACAATAAGCTTTAGTGATGAAAGGCTGAAATGGTCGAGAGGAAAAATTGACGAGTTTTTAGATTCCAAATTTCTGTTTACGTTAAATGGTCAGAAAACACTTTATGGTGAGATTGATTATACTGTGTATATTGGATTTAATCGTGTAGTTGCCGGCAATTATAGGAATGGTTCTGGATTATGTGCCGTTGATGTTAAGCTCATCAAAGTCCCAGGTATGTTATATTGGTATAGCTTGGCTATTTTGACGTGAGCCTGACCTTTATGCAAGAATATTTTACAATGTTCTTGCTTTGAATATATCAATTTCCGCAAGCAAATCGTGCAATATCGGCATTTAAGATTTGTGTTTGTATTACATCTCGAGCGTCATCGTGATACTCCCCGATTATGAAAACTTTCAATCGGTGTTGTAAACATAGACAATATATCGACTGTTAAATTATGGTCATCAATAGGTCAGGCTCATGTCAATGTGGCCAAGCTATATATTAGAATTTGTTAATTCAACTATTATTCACCAACGTAGCATTCTAAATCATTTTATTTAAACTCTGTATAAAAACTGATTTTCTTGAACCAACCCGCTCGGTCATTCGAGTTATTGATATTGTGGTTATTAGTGGTTATTATCTCGAGCAGGACGATAGACAGGTGGTAAGTGGGATGGTTACAGTCAGGAAGGCTTGGCGATTGACACCATGGTGCAAACTGTTCCTCAACTTAAAACGTTGAGAGGGGTGCATACTGTGTAGACACGTTTCTGTCCCCATAATAAAGACATGTGATATCATACGGTCCAGTTAGGATAAAAATACAGTGACGAGTTGGAACAATCCACTAGTACGGTGTAAAACAAGTTTAAACGCTTATACCAACAATTCAATACCAAACTAAACTCTACCTGTATAAGCAATGTGTTTATTCTTTTGTGTACGCTTTAACGATGACGTCACTGTCAGAATACCCTAGCTGGACTATACATACGTAGCGTATAGCTGTACTGGAACCACCATTTATTTCAATATGGTCCTAGATTGAAGTATAGATGTGTCTCTCAGAGAGTACTCGTCAGCTACTATATCTGTTGTGTTCGATTTATCTCTCTTTAGTTGCGCAAATATTTTACCAGGCTGGTTACCTAGGTACAGTTTTATCAACGCACTTACAGAAATCGTAAACTTACGTTCCAATATAAATTCTGTATAATTCTTTAAAAACTGCAAATTGGGGACATACATTTGTATATTGTTTGTAGGAGTTCATTCACTGAATCTTGATTAGTATTACATCTCCGTTTAACACATTTTATAATTGTGAAAGAATTATAAAGAATCTAAAGTTGACCGTAAGTTTAAGATTTCCGTAAATGTTTTGATAAAACAGTACCCTGATGTTGTGTGTATTGTAGACGCCTATCGGTTTGAATGAACGAAATACTATAAAATCATTTAATTTCGTTGGGACGAAATTCCGTGGTTTTGGTAAAAAAAGACAATTTCATTGGCACTTGAATTCGTGGATTTTGCATTTCAGGTAACAAAACAAGGGTCAAAATCAATGTACGTTGGGATTAAAGATCGTGGTTGAAGTGAACCACGAAATCCACGAAATTTAATCCCCCACGAAAATTAATAATTTTACAGTAGAACATGTGCTCGAGTTGGAGCTGTATTATACATTTGAAATGGTTACTGGGGCTTGTTTGTGTTCGGCCGACAGTAACTGTTGTAAGAGCCCAAGGACATCCGGTTTGCACCCGCCTAATAGGCCTATGATCTCTGGTTTCAAAAGAGACATAATGTTGTATGATAAAAGGAATCTGGGCGTGCTGCCCTAGCTCTATCCAAACAGATGCATGAATGGTTCTAGAACGTGACCGGTGTGCAGGGGCCTTATTCACCAACGTTGTAAGTCTATAACACAGACTAAGACTTAAAATTACAAAATTTAAAATCACTGCCATTTCTTTGCAACTGGATTTAATCATGTGAAATTCTATCTGATTATTTGTTGTTATCCACTGAACATGTCTACCTATTTTTATCAAAATCAACACATTTATAACAACATGAGAGCGAATAGAACATTTGAAAAGGTTAAGTCTTAGTCTATGTTTTAGACTTACAACGTTGGTGAATAAGGCCCCTGCACTGATACACGCGAGACTACCACTGAGTTACAAACCAGTGTATCTCATGTTGAGTGGAAAAGACTGGATAGTGTTTCTGAATTGACATGTGTCCAGGACGTCGGTATACTTTTGTAAATAAAGTTGAAGACCTTTTAATAGGTAATGATATTTTATCCCATTAACAGTACAACCTTGTATGGCAGAGAAAATGTATAAATGCTGTTTTCAACTTTCAGATAATATTTCTTTACATTTCCTCATCTATATTTTCAATCTAGAACAAATAACAGCTCATTATGATTATGACGATTTCAATATTTGAGTGTTGAGTGGGGAGTGTTGAGCGCTCAGTGCTGACTGTTGAGTGTTGAGTGGGGAGTGTAAGTATTGGTTATAATTCCGGACCCTGCTTTCATTGTGATATATAATAGTATAGTGGCGTTTGACATTGGTACCTACTTATTGATTCTGAAACCATTACGTATGGCTGCATTAAATCAACACTATTGTTGAGATAATAAACTCAACAACAATTTATCGTCCAAGGTTAGGATAGCATCTTATCTGTAGACACAGGAGTGGATGCGTTAGACGTTAAAATCGACCGAGCCGATTCTTCGTCATTATTTGCAGACTCGCCATAATATCAAGCCATATCACGTGTTATAAACGATACGTATGGGAGGGCCTACAAGTTACCGACATAAAGCCATTAATACACGTATCTGTGTCAGGGGGACTTAAACCTTCATCACAAACTCCCTGGCCCGCCAAATTATCATCTTATTATAATACATGTATAGAATATACACAAAGCATTCAGTAATTGAAAAAAACCACATAATATTTGATACGCGTGTATCAATATTATTTTCTATAATGTACTCAAACGTTCTGTTCTGTTCTGTTCTGTTCTGTTCTGTTCTGTTCTGTTCTGTTCTGTCCTGTCCTGTCCTGTCCTGTCCTGTCCTGTCCTGTCCTGTCCTGTCCTGTCCTGTCCTGTCCTGTCCTGTCATGTCATGTCATGTCATGTCATGTCCTGTCCTTTTGCTCTGCTCTGCTTTGCTTTGCTCTGCTCTGCTCTGCTCTGCTCTGCTCTGCTCTGCTCTGCTCTGCTCTGCTCTGCTCTGCTCTGCTCGTGCCACTGCCTACCAAGATGTTTTGTGAATACCAGCCCGTTGGTCATTAATTATCTCGATTGGCCTTCTACACCCACACGATTCAATTAAATAATTATAAATTATGTTAATAAAATTCCACTTAAAAATTTATGAAATTCGCCAGATTCGAGCATTTTCTTGCGCGTAACATCTGCATTATGTTTGCATAGACTGTTTAATTGTATACCTGTCGCGTTGATAGCTTTAATCCACATTGTTCTACACCGGGGCTTACATTAAAAACTGTTAAAAGAGAAAACTCATGTTTACAAACGTACATGTATTTTAATATTCTGGTTGTACATTTCGATGGTTCAGAATGAGATGGTCGTTAGTACAGAATTTATATGTTGAGAAAACAAGGAAATCTGTCCGAAAATTACTACTAGTATTTACTTATTACTAGTGTGGTAAAATAAGCTCTTTCAACTTCAGAATAGCCCTTCAAACTTACCTGAGAGTTTTATCTAATACTATTATATTGCATGTATTATTAACTACATAGGGCTTGGTTTGCATACACGCAATACCTGTACTACTTAGAAAGAATAGATGCATATCATCAAAGTAAATCAGAGAAAATTTAACAATATTACATTTTTTACAAAATGATTGGGCTACAAGTTATTCCAAACATTCATATCGTCCCTCTCCCCTCTCAATTAGAGCTATGATAATCACTGAGAAAACATAAGTTATATTCTTCAATATGCGAGAAATATACGCAGCACAACTTTTCAGCGTAAATCAAATGTTCAGTTTTTCAGTATGACGGTTCGTATTGTTATATTTCAAGTTGATACAAAATACAAACGTGCTACCAAATCACCGCTAATGGCTTATTGGAATACTACAATGTATATTATCTAACTTGTATGGCGTATTGCGAGCAGAAATATCTTTGATTTCTTATCACTATACGACTAATTGGAAGACACATAGTATATACAATTCAACGTGTAATACTTATTGTGATATTCGTATATACACGGTGGACACGAGCGAAGACAATAGTCCATAAAACTTCACTTTAAAATACTCTGTGAAATGACCCTTTAAAATCCTAGATACAATTTGAATTATTTTTTTTTATAATTTCATGTACTGAAATGCATATAAATTCCTGCGATAACTTCATCATCATTATTGTGTAGAATCAATTGGCAGGCAACGAAGTCTGTTTTATGAATTGATTCATAAAAGTGACTTAATGAGCAGACTAAATAACCCCAGCGCTCCTGTACATAGCCCGCATAGTATAATATGATAAATATACCCGCATTTAATTATATGCGTTTATTTCATAGAAGACCGTCTCATTATTTCATTGAAAATATGGAATGGAAGATTTTTAGATACATTTTATGATATCATAAACATAATATTTGTGCTATACCCGTCTGAATGAAATCCCCGAACCGGTGATATGATATCAACCCGCTATCTTTACCAATTCCCACCTTCCGAATATTGTTAAAACATTTCTCATCTTTATAAAATTGGTTTTTAGTGGAGCAGTGATACTGAGACGAATCTCTTTGTGTGGTCTAATCAACCGTCTAGGATACACGTACATTTTACAGTCAGACAAGAGAAATTTCCAGTGTTTTTTTTCATATTCTTGGTTATTGAGACTCTAGAGTTTTGACGTTTTCGTGAAATATTTTTTAAAACGTTGAGGGTGGCAAACAACCACATGTTAACACGTGGGAAACAAATAATAGGTCTGGTAAATCATTATAATTCGCAACATATTGACTTTCGTTACTTTTGAGGATGAGCTAGATTGTGAGGAGCTGTGGCCTAGAGGTAGGACACGCTCTTCAGGATTCAGAGGGTTCAACCCTCGTCTTGACCACTGGTTAATTTCCCTGAGCACGAATGACCCACATGCTACACTTCACCAAGGTGTAAATTGGTGCATTTGAGGACAGTTCTATTCATGGGCGTCGCAGATCGATGTTAGCTGCCTTACCCACAGGAAAGAAATAGTCCCCAAGGGAGACAGGAATGTCAATTTCATTAGGTAGCCCAATGTCCAGGGGAAGTTAAAATATCAAAGGGTGGTTGAGCGGCTGTACAGCTAAAATTAAACATTAAAACATTTTTCCCAAAATCTTTAAATCCACGAATGCATTCATTGTACTGTTATACTAAAACGCGAAATAACCATTTTACCATATTCCGCGAAATTTAATAACTGCAGAAAAGAATATTTTACAGTATGTTTCATTAGATATTGAATGCCAATCCTTCAATCACTGGGTGCGATCCTTAGACCACCTCACACACGCACCGTGAATTCATCAGCTAGATTATTTGTTTATGACCGCAGTTGGGGTTAGTTTAAGTACAAGCGCTTCTTCACTGATAAGGGGGAAATCAATTATTTATGCATTCAAAAACATTAATGACTTAATAATGATGTGCAATTATATCTTGCAGATTTTAAAAATATATATATATAAATTCGGAGAGATCTAGATGTGCGAGAGCCCAACCTGTCTGTACGTACAGTGCGAGGTCCTGAATATCCCCTACGCGTGCGAGCGAAAAAAATATCTTCAAAATTTAAAAACGTTAAATTCCCAGACAGTAGACATCTATACATCTCTAAATTATCAAGGTAATTTAGACACAGACGTGTGAAGTGGGTGAGTAATAAAATGTTTTTAAATCAGCTATTAGGACGGCCAGTCATTTCAATGTGTGCTAACGTGTCTATGGATACCTGTTATATCTTCGGAAACTGGTATATTTTACATTTCGATACAGTAGTACTCCGATGAAACAAGACCGTACTATTACCCAAATCACATTGACGCCGGACGTATTCCACGCATCCGACATGTAACCAGTGTTTAGGCATCGTCCGGACGCCGGGTGATAAGTTTAGGTTTATAGCATTTATTTACTAGTATCCTCGCCAACGGATATTCCATAAGTGCGAGGTCCCCAGAAGAGTTTAGTCATTTTAGGTTTCGGGGGAAAGTGAAGATACATGAGACCTAGGTTTAAGGTCTCTCCGAAAGAATAGTAAATTTTAGTAGGCTAGCCCGTGATTCGAACCCACAATCCCGAGATCAGAGGGTTCGTGATCTACCGACTGAACGGGATGAATAAGGGTTGATAAATAGAATGTTCAAAGATACATTTAGGCCTACTTAAAATAACGCTGGTCGTACCACAAAATCTGGCACTTATGTCCGTTTTGCCTCAAGTCTGATGAGTCCAAAGTATGCAATCCGATAATCGAGAGTCAATGTGAACGGACGTGTGGCCCTGGTGTACCCAATATCCCACATCATACTACGGTACAACCTTTCAAGATGGAACCTCCTTTGAGCAACGACCTTTGAGTGGTTTGTTCTTGTGATCGTTTTATAGTATAAGAGTAGTACGTGTAGCAACCAATGACCTCGGTTCTTGACAACGAACTCACAGAATGAACGCAGATAGAACACAGCGAAAGTTGCTCATACCCGAAAAGTACTACATCGTGTCTTCTTGCTCCCAAATACGTACGGAGGCGATATTGACCACAGACTAGCGTATTTGCAAGCAGACACTACCACGTACATACACGTTGTGAAAAATGCTACGTCGTGTTTGCGTGCTCCCGTATACGTACGGACGTTAACAGTGGCGGTCACAACTGGACGTATTTGGTGTCTGCGTGCATTAACGGATTGCGTCGATGTAATTCCTCCGTATTTCCTTTTCAGGTTTCGAAAAGTCGCCAATGTTGGTGTATGTGTGTACGTACGAAAGTGATTGCGTCCTTGACCGATCTTGGCTATATTATGCTTGCACTTTAACCTGGCGAAACAAGAGCAAACTTCAGATGCCTATCTCAATGGTCAATGTCACTTCGACATGCACAGACCAATAGTGCTTATATTTGCAAATAAGGTTAACCTCATTGAGAAGGGGGATTAGTGTGTAAAGTAAACCCAATGACCATAGACATTACATTTGACAAGAGCCCAACAAGACAATACCGTGTGCAAACGCTATGAACCTACCTGGCAAGACCATTACTTTGACTTGCTTATTTTTACATGGATGTAACTTCAATTTTGTCATGCATAAACTACTACAGTGGAAGGTCAAACGTCAAATTGAAGTTGGTCAAAATTACAGCTTTGACATAGATGGACAATGTTTGCTTATATTTAGCACGATTTACTTAACGATTTAACGTTGCTGATTTATCTAACGCTTCAACCTTGCTGATTTATTTAAATCTGTATCCTTGCTGATTTGTTCAGTAAACGGTTTAATCTTGCTGATTTACTTGTTTAGTAAACGGTTTACGTTGCTGATTTATTTGTCCAGTAAACTGTTTAACATTGCTGATTTACTTGTTCAGTAAACGGTTGAACCTTGTTGACTTACGTGTTCTGTAAACGGTTGAACCTTGTTGACTTACGTGTTTTGTAAACGGTTGAACCTTGTTGACTTACTTGTTCAGTAAACGGTTTAACCTTGCTGTTTAACTTGTATAGAAAACGGTTCTACATTGCTGATCTACTTGTTCAGTAAACGGTTTAACCTTGCTGATTTACTTGTTTAGTAAAGGTTTAACCTTGTGAATTTATGTGTTCTATTAACGAATAAACCTTGCTGATATCCGTGTTCTTTATAAGGTTTAATCTTGCTGATTTACTTGTATAGTAAACGGTTTAACCTTGCTGATTTTCTTGTTCAGTAAACGGTTTAACCTTGCTGATTTACTTGTTTAGTTAAGGTTTAACCTTGTGGATTTGCGCGTTCTATAAACGGTTTAACCTTGCTGATTTACGTGTTCTTTAAAAGGTTTAACCTCGCTGATTTACTTGTTTAGAAAACGATTTAACCTTGTTGATTTACTTGTTCTGTAAACGGTTTAGCATTGCTAATTTACTTGTTCTGTAAACGGTTTAACATTGCTAATTTACAAGTTCTGTAAACGGTTTAACATTGCTGAGTCTTTAACGTGTCCGTTGTACAGCACTGCTTCACAGGAGACTATCCCGGTGCTATTCACCCGGTCATCTTTATTTTGATGGTTAACCCAGAATAGCAATTCAGAATTGAAAAAGTGCCTAGACCGAGAATCGAAGCAAGTGACAGTCTATATGAAGTCAAGGGCGTTACCCACTAGATCACCATGGCGCACATAAAAGGCATCGTCGGATACCCACGGTCGTTGCCTCCGCTCCGCTACATACCTCGAGATGTACGTAGCAGAGCGGAGGCAACGACCGTGGGTATCCGACGATGATAAAAGGTTGACTTGTGTGAAACAAAATTCGTTATTTACTAAGAAAAGCGCTTCCGATCACCTTCATTCGGTTACCCCGTTCAAAGCGATACGGAGCGCTTTGCCTTGGCAACGAATCCTAGCTGATATATCTCCATTCGTCAATTTAGTTTATTACGGAATACCGTTAGGGCCATCGTGGTTACACATTAAAATCCAGAGGGCGACAATGCGATAGTGCGATAGTACGATGGCGACAATGCGATAATACGATGGCGACAATGCGACAGTACGATGGCGACAATGCGACAACGCGATAGTACGATGGCGACAATGCGATAGTCATATCGTACTGTCGCCATCGTACTATCGCATTGTCGCCATCGTACTATCGCGTTATCGTACTGTCGTCATCGTACTATCGCGTTATCGTACTGTCGTCATCGTATTATCGCATTGTCGCCATCGTACTATCGCATTGTCGCCATCGTACTATCGCACTGTCGCATTGTCGTCATCGTACTGTCGCATTGTCGTCTATCGCCTTCCGAATAAGTATTCCAAGTTTGAGTTGAATATCTTTGATAGTAATGAAGTTATTCAAGTTTGTAAAAACTCTAACCTTGTTTTTTTTTCATTTTACAAGTATAAAAGGGGCATAACTCCAAATCAAGGGATGCTAGGGTTATGGGCCTTTACAGTAAGGTAGAGGTGGTGATGGTGAACAAGTATTCCAAGTTTGAGTTGAATATATTGTTAGTTATGATGTTATATAAGTTTGTCAAAACTTTAACCTTGTTTTTTTGCTATTTTACAAGTATAAAGGGGGCATAACTCCAAAAGAAGGGGAGCTAGGGTTATGGGCCTTCATAGTAAGGTGGAGGTGGTGATGGTGAACAAGTATTCCGAGTTTGAGTTGAACATCTTTGATTTAAAAATAAAACAAATAAGACTAAACTATATCCCGACCTGTAAAGTATTTTTAAAAGTGGCTCCGTCTAGGAAAAAATACGATGTGCGCATGTGTACCGGAAGGCGATAGACGACAATGCGACAGTACGATGACGACAATGCGACAGTGCGATAGTACGATGGCGACAATGCGATAGTCCGATGGCGACAATGCGATAATACGATGACGACAGTACGATAACGCGATAGTACGATGGCGACAATGCGATAGTACGATGGCGACAGTACGATATGACTATCGCAGTGTCGCCATCGTACTATCGCGTTGTCGCATTGTCGCCATCGTACTATCGCATTGTCGCCATCGTACTATCGCGTTGTCGCATTGTCGCCATCGTACTGTCGCATTGTCGCCATCGTATTATCGCATTGTCGCCATCGTACTATCGCACTATCGCATTGTCGCCCTCTGGATTTTAATGTGTAACCACGATGGCCCTAACGGTATTCCGTAGTTTATAGTGATGTAGACAAAGCTAGAGTTACCTCCCCTGACAAAACACGATGATGGTATATAAACTTTATTCATCTTTATATCATAAGTAGCGTATGAAAACGGGCTTAATTCCTTAACATTGCTTTTTAATAACCCCGATACACGCGATTATTAATAAATAAGTAGATTTTGATTCTATACGTTAATTGAGACAGTCTGTTGATAAGTCCGTTATACCAGATATATGCATCGCTGCCTTTAAATACAAAAAAACTATATAGCTTACATCTTTTTCCTAAACGGAGAATGAAACCACACATATGTTTGAAAACATGTTCTATATATTACTGTGAAATAGTTAATAAGAACGTGTCAATCAGAGGATATGACGTACGTGTTCGTATTGTGACTTTAAGTGCTCATAGGAGGTGAAGTGCATTGTTACTTTATGTCACTTATAAACAGTAACCACAAAGAGGGTATTTTAGGGTGAATCTACGTGTTTGCGATAAAAATCATGATCCGAATAATGGGAGAATATTTTTACAGTATTAAGTGTATGTTAGGGTTTAACTGAGGTCGCGATTGAGAATCATAAATATTCGCTAGTGTTTAACATGACGTTATAGGGGCAGTATTTGTCAGAAAAACGTCTAATAAAGAATACCGGAAAACAACTATAATTTTGTTTAATAGATAGATACGTTGTTCAAACCTGTTACATATTGTAGAACATACGCTCCCTGCCAAATCATGCTATTCAATACGATCTGTTAGAAGATTAGTATTTATCTAATACTGTTACATTACGACTCATTACTGTTTCCGATTTTTTAGAAGTACTTTATTATGTAGGTATTATGATAAAAAACACATCCAACTGAATGTATGAGAGAGGAAATATTTAGTTCATATTTTCTCAGAAGAAGCAGCATGGGTTATTTAGAATCAAGAAAAGAAGGTAAAACTGGTGATTCGGTATCTACCATTTTATTATAAATCAGAGTAAAACTAAAATGTTCTTATCTGGAGAGCTACAGAACTAATGCTTATTGCCAAGCGAAACGTTGTGAAATTTTTGATATGAGTGAGCTAATTGGCAACGATCGTAAATTCCATCTATTCTACGTTTAGCATTTATAATCATATCACCATCACAATGCTGCTATACATAGTACATGTGAAAATGTAAACATATAAACTTCGTCATGTGTGGTAGCGTCTGCGTGAAAACCCCGTTTTGAAAATTGATTATATAGCGTTCGTCTTTTCTCTCTAAGAACTGAATCGTTCAGAGCATATCGATTCTAAAACAGTTTGAAAAATGATTGAAAAAAGAATTTTATCAACGTACGCTTTATATGTGGAATAATGTCGATTGTGAATGTGAATTTAGGGATTTTCTAGTGAAAGCCCGTATTATGTCTCCTGGTGGTTCGTAAACTGGAAACATGGTGATAGTAAGAGACCTTAAACATCTCTGTCACTTTTATCTGGTGTGTGCAATAGTTTGGACATGTGTAGAGATTGTTGTGAACGGACGTATGTCTGGTCGGCGCGACCGTACAGGTATGTAATAGTGATAATTATAATAATAATAACAATAATAATAATAATAATAATATTCATAATCATAATAATCATAATAATCATAATAATCATAATAATCATAATAATCATAATAATCATAAAAATAAAAATAATAGTTATGATAAACATAATCATAATAATCATAATAATAATAATACTCGTATTTATAATAATAATAATGATGATAATGATAATGATAATAACGGTGATATAATAATAGTCAATGTAATAATAATAGTCTTTATTTTACAAAGGTTACATACCGAGGGTTCAGTGCAGAACTAGAGTTACTGCATTAATTCATAGGGGCACGTACCATAGATTTGCTCTGAATCCTCATAGTAACTAAACAACATTATTTTCATGTGGCCTTCGAGCAGTAGATAAATAAATCATTCAAGTAAAAAAGATATATAACAATTATGCCAACACATGTGCATACCTCAAGCATCTGATGTAGTTAATGCTGTATTAAACTATATGAGTGTAGTGCTGTATGTAAAAATGTAAAGATCGCATTTCTTGAATAGAGAAGTAAATGTTTTATCTAACACTTTGCTTGCATCATATTCATAACGAATACTTGTACTATAAATACGTCACGTTGTCCGAAAAGTGTGTTTTATTGCTTTTATAGTCAATGCAGTAATTACTGTAAAATTTGTTTCTGAAGCGAGTATTTTTTTCACCGATTTCGTGGGTGAACCCGATCACTAAATAAACTAAGCAATCAATTGTATCACTTTATTTTCCTTGTATCCGGGTTAGTAGGTATAATAATTTTTATTATAGCGAGTTCGTATATATTACACATGTGAAGTATAACGTTCAAATGGCGTCGTCAAACTTGTCTGGGGTTTTGGTAAAAGAAAGATGCGTAATGTGTCATGTGGTATAATGAATTTAACACTCGTCGTCAATCGATTTATTTATGCTAAATATGTTCAGGAAATATTATTAATAAAATTTCCAGAACTCCTGTAAATGCATATCAATTGACAACTCGTGATATATCCTCTATACCACCTCGAAAAATTGTCTAGCCAAATGCATGCAGTGCAAAGGTTTTCTCTTTTCATTCTTTGTAACCAACGAGTTAACGAATCTACGATATTTATCCACAAAATTTAATGCCCTAGAATATAAAGTGACTTTACAGTATAAACGGTTGAACAATATGAATGCAAAATACACATATTTTATTGTAGCATTTGCATTGATGTTTATAGAATCCCGACCCTTTACTACAGAGGTGTATTTTAAAGTACTTGCAATTCATAGTACGCCGTCTGTAGAACATTACTATATGTGGGCTGCTGATATCCTATTCTACGACATTCTCCATCAGTGACATTCAGAAACAAGCTCCTCTTTTCTACGACATTCCCCATCAGTGTCATTTACTGTAAGCTCTTCTATTCTACGGCATTCCCTCCATCACTGTCATACACAGTGAGCTCTCCTATTCTAAGACATGCCCCATCTGTGACATTCACAAACCAACTCTCCTATTCTTCGACATTCCCCCATCAGTGACATTCACAAACAAAACATCATATTCAACGACATTCCCCCATCAGTGTCATACACAGTAAGCTCTCCTATTCTAAGACATTCCCCATCTGTGACATTCACAAACGAACTCTCCTATCCTACGACATTCTCCCATCAGTGGCATTTACAGTATGCTCTTCTATTCTACGACATTCCACCATCAGTGTCATACACAGTAAGCTCTCCTATTCTAAGACATTCATAATCAGTGACATTCACAAACAAGCTGTTCTATTCTACGACATTCCACATCAGTGCATTCACAAACAAGCTCTCCTATTCTACGACATTCCCACATCAGTGGCATTTACAAACAAGCTCTTCTGTTCTACGACATTCCCCATCTGTGACATTCACAAACGAACTCTCCTATCCTACGACATTCTCCCATCAGTGGCATTTACAGTATGCTCTTCTATTCTACGACATTCCACCATCAGTGTCATACACAGTAAGCTCTCCTATTCTAAGACATTCATAATCAGTGACATTCACAAACAAGCTGTTCTATTCTACGACATTCCACATCTGTGACATTCACAAACGAACTCTCCTATTCTACGACATTCCCACATCAGTGGCATTTACAAACAAGCTCTTCTGTTCTACGACATTCCCTATCAGTGACTTTCACAAACAATCTATTTTATTGCACAACATCCCCAACCAGCGACATTCACAAACAAACTATTCTATTCTACGACATTCCCCATCAGTGTATTTCACAGACAAGCCCTCCTATTCTACGGCATTCTCCCCATCAGTGGCATTCACAAACAAGCTCTGCTATTATACGACATACCCCATATGTGACATTCACATACAAGCTCTCCTATTCTAAGACATTCCCCATTTGTGACATTCACATACAAGCTCTCCTATTATACGATATACCCGGCCGATGACATGCACAAACAAACTCTTCTAATCTACGACATTCCCCCATCAGTGCATTCACAAACAAGCTCTCCTATTCTACGACATTCCACATCGGTGCATTCACAGACAAACCCTCCTATTCTACGACGTTCCACATCAGCGGCATTTACAAACAAGCTCTCCTATTCTACGCCACATTGTATAAACGAATCGACCTCCGGTTATCACAATAAACATTCTTATACTGTGACGTTGAATTGTATAATACTCCAAAAAGTCATACAGTGATTTGAAGATTCGGATATTTTTAAGCGCAATAAGCCATACACGTTGAACTCAATAATATCTCAATAAGCCATACAGTGATTAGATTTATACGCACGCTGTAGAGACTGTACATATCTTTTGGAATAGGTTGGTATTTGCATATATTCAATGAACATGATGGATACTACAAAGTGTGCGTTTTAAAATGTACTAAGTATACATTCAAATATTCGTTTACTATTTTAGCGTTAAAAGATATTTCAAAGGTCACCAAAGTAGTATTTTTGCATGTGTTGTAAAAGTACAACAAATATAAATGTATCTTGATATTAAAACAACTACTGCTATAGTTAGTGAACGCTATGCTAAGCTTCTTCAGCCAGTTAGCAGATAATTAATAATAAGTTTGCTCATGTATGTTTGTGACTCACATATTTGTATAGATCCATGAAATACTACAAAATGGAAATTTTACGCGAGAAATTAATTTCGCTATATCAGTGTAGTAATGCAACTTGTATTTTGGCTACAGCACCAAGCCGAAATTTGCTTCACTTCGAAGACAAAAATAGCCGCAATAAGTATATCATTTCGACAGTGATTTCTATGAACATAGACCACGCTAATGGAAAATATGTAAGCTTGCAACGAAATGCAGGAACGGCACCAGCAGCTAGGTAGTTTTGTCCAGCACTTGAGAAAACGGTTTGACAATTAGTCCAACAATCCAAAGGTCCCGCTACGGATAGAAATACATGTACTATATTTTGTTGGAAGACTATAAGTGTCCCATTAAAATGGCAAGTATACTTAATAGAAATTGATGACAAAATAAAATACTTTTGTGTTCTAACTGAAGCAAATTTCGTATTGAGTCTAAAATGGAAAGTATACTTAACAGAAATTGATGACAAAATAAAATACTTTTGTTCTCGAAGTGAAGCAAAGTTCGTATTGAGTGTGTAGTCTAAAATGGAAAGTATACTTAACAGAAATTGATGACAAAATAAAATACTTTTGTTCTCGAAGTGAAGCAAATTTCGTATTGAGTGTGTAGTCTAAAATGGAAAGTATACTTAACAGAAATTGATGACAAAATAAAATACTTTTGTTCTCGAAGTGAAGCAAATTTCGTATTGAGTGTGTAGTCTAAAATGGAAAGTATACTTAACAGAAATTGATAACAAAATAAAATACTTTTGTTCTCGAAGTGAAGCAAATTTCGTATTGAGTGTGTAGTCTAAAATGGAAAGTATACTTAACAGAAATTGATGACAAAATAAAATACTTTTGTTCTCGAAGTGAAGCAAATTTCGTATTGAGTGTGTAGTCTAAAATGGAAAGTATACTTAACAGAAATTGATGACAAAATAAAATACTTTTGTTTTCGAAGTGAAGCAAATTTCGTATTGAGTGTGTAGTCTAAAATGGAAAGTATACTTAACAGAAATTGATGACAAAATAAAATACTTTTGTTCTCGAAGTGAAGCAAATTTCGTATTGAGTGTGTAGTCTAAAATGGAAAGTATACTTAACAGAAATTGATGACAAAATAAAATACTTTTGTTCTCGAAGTGAAGCAAATTTCGTATTGAGTGTGTAGTCTAAAATGGAAAGTATACTTAACAGAAATTGATGACAAAATAAAACACTTTTGTTTTCGAAGTGAAGCAAATTTGGTATTGAGTGTGTAGTCTAAAATGGAAAGTATACTTAACAGAAATTGATGACAAAATAAAATACTTTTGTTCTCGAAGTGAAGCAAATTTCGTATTGAGTGTGTAGTCTAAAATGGAAAGTATACTTAACAGAAATTGATGACAAAATAAAATACTTTTGTTCTCGAAGTGAAGCAAATTTCGTATTGAGTGTGTAGTCTAAAATGGAAAGTATACTTAACAGAAATTGATGACAAAATAAAATACTTTTGTTCTCGAAGTGAAGCAAATTTCTTAATGAGTGTGTAGTCTAAAATGGAAAGTATACTTAACAGAAATTGATGACAAAATAAAATACTTTTGTTCTCGAAGTGAAGCAAATTTCGTATTGAGTGTGTAGTCTAAAATGGAAAGTATACTTAACAGAAATTGATGACAAAATAAAATACTTTTGTTCTCGAAGTGAAGCAAATTTCGTATTGAGTGTGTAGTCTAAAATGGAAAGTATACTTAACAGAAATTGATGACAAAATAAAATACTTTTGTTCTCGAAGTGAAGCAAATTTCGTATTGAGTGTGTAGTCTAAAATGGAAAGTATACTTAACAGAAATTGATGACAAAATAAAATACTTTTGTTCTCGAAGTGAAGCAAATTTCGTATTGAGTGTGTAGTCTAAAATGGAAAGTATACTTAACAGAAATTGATGACAAAATAAAATACTTTTGTTCTCGAAGTGAAGCAAATTTCGTATTGAGTGTGTAGTCTAAAATGGAAAGTATACTTAACAGAAATTGATGACAAAATAAAATACTTTTGTTCTCGAAGTGAAGCAAATTTCGTATTGAGTGTGTAGTCTAAAATGGAAAGTATACTTAACAGAAATTGATGACAAAATAAAATTCTTTTGTTCTCGAAATGAAGAAAATTTCGTCTTGGGTGTGTAGTCTAAAGGTCACGTGGTATTGCTAAACTGTATATATACGCCAATTCGATATTTCCTGAACATTTATAATGGTGAGCTGAAAAAACAATGGTAGTAAAGCATTGCACAACGCATGCTAAATATATAAAGTTCTTGACGTTTGAAAATTGCGAATAATAAACGGCGCTAGCTACTAGTGAAATGTAAACCTCTCGAAAACTTTTGATTGTATGGTAGCAGTTCACCGCCCGCACTTCGCAGCGTTTAACACTATAGGAGAGAGGTATCAGAATTGATCGATGATTATTTTAATGACTGAACAGAACAATAAAGTTTCAGAAGCAACTGTACTGAAGAATGAACGCGACGATGTTTAACCATGATAGCACCCACTAAGTAATATGCGTGTTTCATGATAGCACCCACTAAGTAATGTGCGTGTTTCATGGTAGCACCCACTAAGTAATGTGTGTGTTTCATGCTTGCACCCACTAAGTAATGTGCGTGTTTCATGATATCACCCACTAAGTAATGTGCGTGTTTAATGATAGCACCCACTCAGCAATGTGCGTGTTTCATGATAGCACCCACTAAGTAATGTGCGTGTTTCATGATAACACCCACTAAGAAATGTGCGATTTCATGATAGCGCCCACTAAGTAATGTGCGTGTTTCATGATTGCACCCACTAAGTAATGAGCGTGTTTCATGATAGCACCCACTAAGTAATGTGCATGATAGCATGTTGCAGATTAAATGTTCTGTATTGAACTTCGAACAACTTAATATCTATGAAGCAAGTTCGAACTGTTTATTTTAGGCAGGCCCGGTAGGGTAACCCCATTTTGCAATTGTTTCAATATGACTGCATTAATTATTACTTCTGACAATTGGTATTTTTAAAAATACATACCTCAGAGAAGCACCAGGGGCCTTATTCACCAACGTTTAGAGTTTTAAACTCTGACTTAGACTTAAAATTGGCAACATTTATAATCACTGACATTTCTTTACAATTAGACTGAACCATGCGAAATTTTATCTGATTATTTGTTGTTACCCACGGAATATGTATACCGATTTGATATGAAATCGGTATATTTATACCAACATGAGAGCGAATAGAGCATTTGGCAATATAAAGTCTAAGTTTGAGTTTTAAACTTATAACGTTGATGAATAAGGACCAAGTAGACCCAACGTGTTTACCATGAGGAGACATGTGTGCGCACTATTTTAACGGTCCCATTCCAGGCCCGGATCCAGAAATTTCTGAGTGGGGGGCACGAGGTATGTACGGGATTCCGGGGGGAGGGTAATTGCTTAATATGTGTGTGAAAATGCACAGGAAGGGGATACATTTGTATATGTGGGGGAATCCATAGTTTCCTTTTTATGTTATCAGCGTCAACATGTACATTGTGTATGTTCGTGCATATTAGTAAGTGTTCAGATACAGTATTTGTATAGCAGCTTTCATCCTTTGACCATTGGAATAATATAACATAAGGAGGGGGTCCGGGGGCATACTCCCCCGGGGAAATTTTCAAAAGAATGGATGAATCTAGTGCATTCTAAGCCTATCTGGGAGCCCTGAAATATCTTTTTTTCTTAATTCCGCAAGTTAACCTTAATGGTTTAGTAATGATTATTTAAAAGTCAAAAGGTAATATATTGAGCAAGGACTAAATTTCTGTTGTAATTGAATTCTGTCATGCAACATCTACGTATTAATACATACATGCACATTGCATATCAAAAATATCCTGCGAGCGAAGCGAGTACGAAAAATGCCCATCTTACAAATACTTTTTCATCTAGAACATAAGAAAAAGTACCCATATTATTTAGAGATATGTAAGAGTAGTTTAGGCCGAACATTATGCATTTGATATGAATTATTGAGGAGGCATGTATGACTCCTTGTTCTGACATCGGGGACCTGACCCCTGCAGGTCCCATGACTCCTACACCCATGAATTGTGACATTCAGAAGCATTTTTCGTATATTGTAAGTGCTCATTCGCTTAGTCAAAATAGTCAATTTCTTTCTGGTGAAATATATTTACAGTTTATAAGTATAAGTTTTGTAGACATACTGTCAGCTAATTAACCCACATAATACGTTAGAACAATGATACCTATGCTGTTCTTATGTACATGTACATAATTAATTATGTCTTTCAGACAGAATTATATCAGTTCCGTTTTTAGAAACGTTGTTTTTATCGCCAGAGTCATAACATTCTTCAAAGGGCACAGAATAAAAACACATTTCAAACAGTAGTAGTTGATGTACACCTATAAAGTCTGTGGCAGTCGCTTTCAACACATTATTCTTTAGGTTTTTTGGGCCCCCGTGAATCAGTGTAACGGCCACCAGTGGTTATGATGTAGACGTCACAAGTAACCACAAATGTGGCATAAATATTTTGCAATAATGAACAATCTGGGCTCGTCGTAAGAAGTACCATTCGCAAACTTTGATTAAGGTGGGGATAGGGCGTATTAATAACTTCATTTTCTGTAGACTAGTCGTAATATGTATTTAAAGTTATTTTCTTTCATTTCATTCAGGAACAAAATCAAGTGTGTCTGTTCAATATCTGTTTTATTATTTATTCAAAGTTTTTATAAAAAATCTCAGCCAACTGGGGGGGCACGGGCCCTCGTGCCCACCGCCTGGATCCGTGCCTGCCATTCAAATTATAGCATAGATATTCTAATGAGTCTTCAGGAAATTGAATGACATTACAATGCGAAATTAATCGAATATCAATACTGAGAAATGTAGTCGTGATTCACCTTTTAGACAAAAAACAAATAAATCGAAATTACGGAGGAAGTGCATATCATCACCCTCAGGTAGAGAGTTTCAACTTGCGTAATTGATTTTGATATTTTCTGTCTCAGTGCGCCTGTAGTTGATAAACCATGTTGTATCAGACTGATGTCACGTGAACCGGAAATCACGTGATGCGTCAATCACGATGCGCAATGCATCTTTCTCTAAAAAAAATAGATAGCTTTATTAATTGATTTATGCGCGCAGAGATAGGTAGATGGTATCAAGTGATTTAATATGTCACAATTATCTAATAATTTACGCCCATTAAATGAATGGCACACTCTTGGTACTACTTGTAAATACTCGGAAACAAGTAACGTTACTGAGAGTCTGGGACTAACTAGATTCTACCTGGATGTTGTTTTGCCTTTCGTTGTCTAAAGGTTCGTTCACCATCTGTTATCAACGGTGCCGTCAGTCCTTGTCTGTATGTCTGTCCTTGTGTATGTTCTTGTGTCTGTCTGTCTGTCTGTCCTTTTGTCTGTTTGGGTGTCTGTCCTGGTGAATGTCTATTCTAGAGCATCTCATTTCGTCTCTTCTTTTATTGTGTATGTTCTTGTATCTGTAGGCCGTTTCATTTTGTCTGTCTGTGTGTCCGTGTGTGTTGCTGTCTGTCATTACGTATGTCTATCTATAGTATGTCTGTCCTAGTTTATGTCTGTCATATAGCATGTCTGTTATTATGTCTGTCCTTGTGTCCGTGTGTGTGTCTGTTTGTCATCATGTATGCCCGTGTGTCCGTGTGTGTGTCTGTTTGTCTCATGTATGCCCGTGTGTCCGTGTGTGTGTCTGTTTGTCATCATGTATGCCCGTGTGTCCGTGTGTGTGCATGTATGTCCTTCCGTCTGTCTGTGTGTCCTCGTGTGTGTCTGTATGTCTTTATGTCTTTCTGTGTGCTTGTAAGTTTGTCTGTTTGTCATTATGTCTATCTGTGTGTCCTTGTGTATTTCTGTCTGTCCTCATGACTGTGTGTGTGTTCTTGTATCTGTATGTCCTTATGTCTGTGTCCTTGTGTGTTTCTGCCTGTCCTTATGTCTTTCTGTGTGTTGTTGTGTTTATCATTGTGTCTGTCTGTGTGTCTTTGTGTGTGTCTGTATGTCATTATGTCTTTCTGTGTGACCTTGTGTGTGTATATCTGTCCTTATGTCTGTCTCTGTGTCCTAGTGTGTGTCTGTTTGTCATTGTGTCTGTCGATTGGTCATTGTTTTTCTGTATACCCGTGTGTATGTCTATCCTTTCATCTGTACACAAGTCCTTGTGTACGTCTTTCTATTCTTGTGTCCGTCCATTTGTTTGTCTGTCTGTAAGTTCTAGCACGTCTAGAACTGTCTCAGTATCAGCGCGTCTGTTTGCTGAAAAGTTAACATTACGGCGAACGGACGTAATTTGTCGAAACATGCGTATATTAAATATTAAATTTAAAAGTTATAAATTGTATAACCGTTAGATTGCATTTGAATGATTATTACATGTTATCGTTCACATACCTGTGTGGTCCGTATATTCCCTACACTTATCAGTGGCTGCAGATTATTTGCACATTTTAGAAGATAAATTCAATTTTGTATGATATTATAGCATTGGAGGTTGAAACTTGGGTGCATTTTCAAACTTACAAAAACTTACATATTTCCAAAATCATCTTAATTATGCTTGATACACTAATCAGCCATATCAACCATATCTACATAACGTTTCTTATTAAGAACATTATGGTAAAAGAGTTATGAGGTGTCTCAGAGTATGTCTAAAAAAATGAATACTAATTAGTCTGACCGTATTTTTTAAGAAAAAATTGAAAAACATATTTAAAGATTATAAAGATAGCATGTCTCATGATGGATTTCTCTGTACTTGATATAAATGGCTCACCACAGGTTACTATAACGATATCATCGACACAGAATTACAAAATGAAATAAGAATGTAACGTTTATATCGCTCGCTTAGAATGAGAAGGTCGTAACTACAAAATCGATATATTGAGAAAACAAGAGGAAACTATCTGTAATTTACTCTTTACCTTAAGGAAAACAAGTTTTTAAAACTTCATTTTGGTCAATATGACAATGTCAGATTTTCATGAAATGGGCTTATAAGCAGCGCCTTGTGAGCAGATTTCAAATATGTATGAATCTTATAAGGTCGTAAGTAGTAGTTGCGACCTTCTCATTCTAAGCCATCGATACACCTTATGCCTTTGTCTCACTGAGATTTTGTTGCCTCGGTGATGTTCTCTCGGTTTAATAAATGGACATTGGAAGGCATCAGGGGAAAGCGGGACCTTGTAGCGGGGTAATAGTTAGAAAATGTGTGATATTCCTGATCCCGATGCCTCCCGAAGCTAATTTCTTTAAATCGGGAGTACATCGCCGACGCCAAAAAAATGCTAATTGAGAGGCAACTTGGTCTGCAAAAGACGGTAAATGCAGCCCCTTGGACCCCATAGTTTTTCAAAACAATTTCATCTTTATTTCTATCCCAGTTTTTACTTGTTTATTTGCTGTGGTTTCAGGAATTACTATGATTGATGCTGTCTGATAAACAGATATTCAATATTTTAACCAATTATAATTCTGCATCTTTCAAAAAGTGTATACTTATTATTGGTGGGCACTGTATATAAACTATATGTATAGCTTGGCAAATTTGACCTGACCCTGACCTTTATGCCAGAATATATTACAAGGTACTTGCTTTGAATATATCAATTTCCGCAAGCAAATCGTGCGACATCGGTATTTCAAATTTGTGTTTGTATTACATGGAAGCATACACTCGGTGTTGTAAATGTATGCACTATATCGACTGTTAAATTATGCTAATCAAAAGGTCAGGCTCGTGTCAAATTGGCCAAGCTATATATAGCAACTATATGTGTATATAAAGCGATGACTTAGAATGAGAAGGTCGTACTACTTACGACCTTATGAGCCGCAATATCATACATATTTGTGACGCTTCATATGAGCGTGATTGTCATACTATTCAGAACTTGTCATGTTGACCAACCTAAAGTTGAAATAGTTTGTTTTACCATAACCCGAAGTAAAGAGTAATTTTCGGACAGTTTTCCTTGTTTTCTCAAAATATCGATTTTGTAGCAGAACCACTTATTTTGTACTTACGACCCAGCGATATGTCTCTGTCATGCGTATCATTCATTCATGCTATTCCTAGCTTTATAGTCTAAATGTCCTAGTTCTGATACGTCACTACAATTGCTGTACACATGCATCTCACATATAAATATATCATGTGGCCTTAAGTCTTACACGAGAAGCCATAATATTTTAAAGGAGACTTCTAAAATAGGTTACATTAAAGAAAGTACTTGAACGTTAATCACCAACATTGTAAGACTGAAATTCAGACCCAGACTTAAAATTGACAACATTAGTAATCACCGCCATTTCTTTGCCATTAGGTTGGACGATGTGAATTTTTGTCTGAGTATTTGTTGTTACCCATTGGATATGTATACCCATTTATATTAAAAGTTGGTACATTCATAACGACATGAGAGTGACAGCGAATAGAACATGATGCAGTGTAAATGCCTAAGTCCTGGTTTCAGTCCTGCAATGTTGGAGAATAAGGCCCCAGTATTGCTAATGGAACATATATTCCAGTTATCTGTTACCATGTAGTGCTGAAACGTGTTTAAAGTTGGCCCAAGAATGAGTTTTTTCCAACAACAAGTTTTTCTTAGGTGAAACTCGCTTCAAAAGCAAGTATAATGGTCTGTTATCTTGGTTGCATCTTTTTAGCTTGGTGGTCGGAAACATTTAATAAATTGTGAATATTTTTCTACATTTCTAGATATTTACTTAATTAAGGACGGCACATTACGAAGAATTGTATCAGAACGATTAGAAATCAAACAATAATTAATATAATGTCATGTTTGAGTTATGAAATGCTTAAATATTGTTAAACTGATAATGACGAGGTTTTCTAAATTACCCTTCGTTACTTTACAACCCAAGGGAGGTTACTCTGTCCACTGATTCCAAAAACATCGCAATTGTTCAGGAAATTGAACACAAAAACAACGCTTGACATTGAGCGTATCAACAATTTTCAACATTGAAAATAAGAGTATAACGTTAGATTACTTATTATCGTCATCTCAAGTTAACTAAATAAGAAAATGTGTCCTTCTACGGAAAGTAAGGCACTGCCTATAACGGAAACTAAGGCATTGCCTATAACGGAAACTAAGGCATTGCCTATAATGGGCATTTATCCATCTGAATATCCTGCAATTTCTGGTTACACCCCCAATAGGGAAAGTTTGTCAGAAAAGATTGAATCCTTCCACCATAAATTGACTTTTTAATACAGGAGACTGTTTGATTCAGATCAACCGTCTATGAACTGTATCATTCTGTTTTAATTTCAGGTAATGGATGTAAAAATGGGACATTAAAATGTCATCCCGATGCTGAATGTATTGACGGTGAATTCCGGCCAGCAAAGTGTAAATGCAAAAAGGGGTTTCATGGAACCGGGCGAGACTGTATTGGTAAGAAATAAGAACATCTGTAGTTTTGAATGCATTAAATCAATTGGATTGTTCTTAATGTAATATCATAGTTTAATATATACAGACAAGGATGCTATACAGCTGTATTAACCGGCACAGCTGACTAATGAGCCATCTGGCGTGTGTGTGAAGTTATTTAGATAATTTGACTCAACTTAGCTTCGTTATATGTTTACCTTAACATGTCAACTTTCATATATTGTCAAAGTCCAACAATTTTAATTTGTGTTACATTTTTAGCTTAACAGTCTGACATATGGTTTTCTTCTTTCGCATAGAGTGATTAAACGTTCGGCAGAGATATTTATTTCGTCACTTCGTCAGTATTGCATATTGTTCTTGTCTTCGTTTAGGATTTGAGTTTCGATAACATTTTATCTGAATACATAGGAATCCGAAATCTGAATACCAGATGTAGTGTGGCTTCGCACTTGTGTTGTGTATTAACCTGTCAAAATTACATAATTATTTTAGCTCACCTGTCACATAGTGACAAGTCGAGCTCTTGTGACCACTATTCGCCCGTCGTCCGTCCGTCGACGGTCACTATGTCAAATCTTAGAAAAACCTTGTGGTCACTCCAGAGGTCACCGTGTTGATCCAATCTTCATGAAACTTGGTCAGAATATTGTTCTTCAATCAATCAAGGCAAAGTTTGAGTTTTGGCCATGTGGAGTCAAGAACTAGGTCACTAGGTCAAATCTTAGGAAAATCCTTGTGCTCACTATAGAGACCCCTGTTTTGATCCAATCATCATGCTATATGGTCGGAATGTAAGTTGTACTGATACCTAGACCAATGTGCAACAGGTGATCGATCTAGGGTCCTTTGGGCCCTCTTGTTTGTTTACTAGCTGCATAAATAGCTGCAATCTGAAGGTTATGCCTTGGTCCCACTGAGCCTTTATGTTCCTCGGCGATGTTATCCCAATTTAAATAAATAAATAAGTTCGACAGTCATTGCGAACAGATATATCACAAATTTTCTAATGACTACCCTGATGCTTCCCTCTAGACCACATGGTCCCTTTTTCAGATGCCTTTTGATATCCATTTTAACTAAATTTGGAATACATCGCCGAGGAAAAAATAGTCTCAATGGGACCAAGGCATTAGTCTTCATCGGAAATGTCAGTAGTTCTCATCTTGAATTATGTCCTTCGATCGAACTATACCACACGTCCGTGTTTTCACCTTTTCTCCCATTTAAATACGCAAAAATGTGTGCTCTGTATGAATTTATTAATCAATTGTTTGGCCAGTCGACCTACGATCATTGTTAATGATAATTACATTGGAATTGAATTGATTAATTTCAGATACAAATGAATGTGTTTATAAAAATGGAGGCTGTGTGCACTTCTGTCATAATACAAAAGGCAACTTTACATGTGCGTGCAGAAACGGCTTCCAATTGGGTGTCGATCAAAAAGATTGTATTGGTGAGTCTGTAATTGATTTGAATAAGTTGATATGATGTAATCACAGGTAACTGTATCGTTGAAAACGAAAAAAAAACGAAAAAAAAATAGTTTTTGGAAAATTTATATTTATAGAAAAATATGAATTTTCGTTTTCAACGATACAGTTACCTGTGGTTGTAATGTGTTAAGTTTAAACAAACAAATGTGTATGGATTGAGTCACCAATCCCACAACTTAGTTACATTTCGTTCCATAAGTGCAAGATAGTGTCACAAAATGTCAGATATACCTATAGCTTGGCTAATTTGACACGAGCCTGACCTATTAATTAGCATAATTAAACAGCCGATATATTGTCTACGTTTACAACACAGAGTCTATGTTTTTATAATCGGGGAGTATCCCGAAGACGCTCGACATGTAATCACAAACACAAATTTGAAATACCGATATTGCACGATTTGCTTGCGGAAATTGGTATATTCAAAGCCAGAACCTTGTAATATATTCTTGCATAAAGGTCAGGCTCAGGTCAAAATAGCCAAACTAAACGTGGGAGACATATTGATTTTCTTCTGGAAGTCTGGGTGGATGGATGCATGTGTGTCACAATGTTTTCCCGCGCATTGGTTTTATAACGATGCAAATACACATGAACAGTTGGTACCAATTAAAGCTTGTGCATATTGTCAGACATTTAAGGTCGGGCGAATATTGTTATAGTTATGGTCAGGGCAGGGGCATATGCTTTGTGTCAAAATCCCTTCCAGCTATAAATTGAAAATGAAACGGTTGAATATTTTTCTAGTAGACGAATTATCACATGAACTTATATCTGTTTGGGAGCTTTTACAGGAGATTTTGCACCAGTCAGTTGCACCCACAGCCAAAAAGAAAAAATCCCGGCCCATCCCCGGTTGCGGAGGCCGTGGATGCAACGGACAGGTTCATTCCCTTAACAAACCATGTTTAGAAAACTTAAATGATACTTATGGGTAAATAAAAGGAGAAAGATAAAGATATGAAGCTTTGACTAAATGATAAATTTACGAGATTGACTGGGCAGTACCGTGTTATTATGTAAAGGTTGACAGTTCCAAAACCTGCACTATATGTTTTTGTGTTTTTAGACATGAACGAATGCTTCAATGATAAAGGCGGCTGTCAACATCAATGTAAGAATACACTGGGTGGGTATGAGTGTAAATGTAATCAAGGATATACATTGGAGGAGGATGGGAAACGTTGTAAAGGTAAGGTTTTATAATTACCTCCCTTTATGGCTAATTATGCACAAAATTCAAAGTCCACAGTGTGACATTCATTGCGGAGTCGCTTTAAGCGTCAATTTTTGGGGATGTGGATGGCTTGTACTATGTCTGACGCTTGTACCATTGATGTTTAAATAAATATGTAAATCAATAAGTGAGTTTGCCAATGAATGGGCTGTAAAATCAGTACATAAAACATTACTCACACTTGCATAATCCAATGTCGCATTAATTCACGCCCCAAAAGAACGTCATACAAACAATAAGGCGTGATTATTTCGGGCTATTGGCCAATGATACGGTTTACCGCGCAGAATATGAATAGCTATTTTCCGAGTGACAAGGTGTTTCCCGCGCAATATCTAAACGACTAGTCCCCAACAATATCTGTTTGTTCTAATATGAATTTGACAATTATAGTTTTAGAGTAACAGTTATGGCCAAAGTTTTCTAAAAACAATAGAATTAATGTCTTTTAATTTGAAAACTTCCGTATGTAAATGAATAAAGAATAGAGGTATGCGGACATCACGCCTGTGATTATACAAATACAAAATTCAAGTATGAATGTACAATTTATAGTCATTTTAAACGTTACCATTGTTAATTTATAATATTGAATATTCATTATACTTACACAGTCTGTGTTACAAAGACGAGCATTTTCGTATCATTTGACCTCTGATGAGTAGTATGATAACTATCACGAACATTCCTTTATATTTCTTAGTTCTCATTTTTGAAATAAAATCCCTTACAAGACTTACAAGTACAACTGTCTAGTTAAATGATCACATAAAAAGATAAGAGAAAAATTGGTTAGCAAAGGCAGCACTCAACTTAATCAGCGAAGCACAAAAGAAACACATAAAAACACCACATTACACAAATGTTGGACACAATTTCCAAACATAACCGAACGAGAAAAAATGAAATACCCAAGCCCTAGCTGTCAAAAAACCGGAATAACCTAAATTTTCATAAAGATATGACAAAACGGTGACTTCAAATTACCAAATAAGGTAATAATATGATTTGACCTAGTGACCCTGTTTCATGTAGGTTTTTTTTCTTTAAAAAAACGAGTATTTCACTTATAACTTTTATTTTCAGTCGGCACTTGGTGTCAGAAGCGCCAAGGTTGTGAACATTCCTGCCGCACTACCCAGCAAGGCACGGTTGTGTGTACATGTCGTAATGGTTATAAACTACATTCCAATGGCAAAACATGTATCCGTACGTACGTAGCCAGTCACTGGCATATTTTATATAGCATAACACCATCTCAACTGGTCTTATAGCATTGCGTACACCGTTATATTATTTATTTGAATAGAATTGTGCACTTTTGGTACATGAACATGAACTAATACTTCACGAATTTACAACAAGGTTACCTATTGGTTTGGAGCACATCATTTCGTTTTATGGATCTAAAACTTACACTAGAAGTCAAACTTTTCATTGGAAACTATTTAAGGAGATACAAGTATACTTGGTAATCAGTAAAACGTCTGCCAAAGTCTGTTTTCTCCGTGCCATTGTTCGTGTCAAATACATCCTATGCGTCACCAGTAAACTTCTTTTGTTCAAAGATGTTCAACGCAAAACCAGGTGATATACCATCGATCAATGTATAGGAAAGACTAACAAGTCAGTGACTACTCGTATTTATGCATTTAGCAATCGAATCTTTATTTTTATGATTGACCTTTATGCTGGTTTTATATAATTACCAGTCAATGGCGGTCTTTAGTACTCGAATCGTTATTGTGAAGATTTCTTATATTGTTATCTTTATATAATACCAGCCAATGGCAGTCTTTAGTATTTTAATCTTTATTTTGAAGATTGACTTACTAATATATGATTATCTTTATATACATTTTTTGTATTGCAATCACATGGCATTCTTTAGTAATCGAATCTTTATTTTGAAGATTGACTTTCAATGGTAAGCTTATTAAAAAAAGTATTATATACTATTGTTTTCGTCATATATTTAATCAAACAGAAACATGTAGAGTGGGTAATGGTGGATGCCAACATAATTGCACTGATACCCCTACTGGTGTCAACTGTTCATGTGTCAACGACTACCTTCTGAGATCAGATAATACATGCACAGGTAATCAAAGCCCGAATGTATGCGTCTATGCAAATAAACTATATTCTATTATATTCTATGTTTATCCGGCTAGAGGAGGAATCAGTAGTCCATTACTTTTAAAAACACTCCCAACTAGGCGACTATAAAGCTTTTCCATACAGACATTGTCTATAAAAAACATTGTATAAGAATAGTGTCCGTTGATACTGCAGGCGGATTGCAAATTCGGCTGTCAACCATTATATAATCTGTTTACATATCTATCCTAAGTCACCGCGTATAGAGTTTTGTCTAAGATGTTCACTCAGGCCCACATAGAAGATTGGGTAACCAAATGTGTAGCCTCGTTAAATAAAGTCTTTACTTACTTACTCAATTTGTTTGAATATTATTAAGCAAAATGCTAAAATTTGACTTTGAAACATGATATAACTTATCTCAAAATTTTGGGGAAAACTCTTTTCGTCTGTTCTGAATCTTTACGATTTGTTGCAAATAAGGATCAGTAGAATTTGGTCGTGCATGCCGAGCATAGCCCTTAATTTTGCCTAATTTCCAATAAAATATGGTAGGCACACATGTATATATGTCTACACCTCGTAGCTCTACACCAACAAGAACATGGTAATGAAATTTGGCACGGTTTTCCAAAAGTGGACTTCTTAAGAGCTGTCAGGTTGTCGAACTGTTGACGCCGATAAAATGTAATGTTGTGACACATACTTTGTTTCGAAACATACTCATGCATTCTTATTCATTAATTTATCATTTATTTTAAACGTTTTAGCTACATGTAATGTCAGTAACGGAGGATGTTCGAAGAAATGTAAAGACACGGATCTTGGTCCGGTGTGTACATGTCCTGAAGGCTACCAGTTACATCAAGATCAGAAAAGTTGTCTAGGTAACTACAAGTATTTCTGAACAAACCTCAGTGTTACCTTCCAGTGATATACAGAATACGTTCACTGATAAATATTTTAGAAAACCAGTGTTTCCATGGAAATAAGTAGGTCCCTATGTGAGTAAAAAATAAATGTAGCAAAATGCCATCATATTTTTTGGAAAGGGATTGCGTCACAAAATTTTCATAAGAAGGCCAACGTGACATACTCTTGGTGATTTGTCAACCGATTGCAAGGCAAATTAGGGTACGCATACTTAACTGATTACTATTAAGTTATAAGAGAATAAAGAACATATTCATTGGAACGTAATTAAAAGCAAATCACGTTTTGAGCTAAGAAAAATATTTCTATTGAATATACTTAGATTCTTTGACAGAATAAGGGGAGAACGTATTTTTAACATAAATCATAATAGAGAAATACAAACGTAATGGTTTTCGCAATGTTCCACTTATTTGTTGATCACCCCTCCTATCTTATTTACATGTATTTCTACTTCAGATATAAATGAATGTGCAGTGAATAATGGAAACTGCAGTCATAATTGTACAAATATGCCTGGTGGATATACCTGTGATTGTCCAAAGGGTCATGAAGTTGCTGCGGATGGCAAAACATGTAAAGGTATAACCTTGTTTCAAACATTCTGATTTTCTTTTCATTACTTCTTATCATTGTCACATGTAACGGTATCATTGGTAAAAAGTGAAACGAAAAAATGTAAAACTAAGAAAGATTTCAATTTTTACCAAAACATTTTTAATCGTTTTTCTTTAGAATTTGGTTTATTTGTTCAACGTTTACAATCATAAATATGCTTGGCCGCGGATCGATTGACCTAACCATTTTACATGATAACTCAGAATATAAAAGAAATCGCATATATATATTTCGGCATGCAACATAAGTTCATAAATTCAATACTCGCTATGTTTCAAATCACGGAAATATTCGTCAAAGTATGTTTTTCTTTTGTTACTAGATTTAACTATGATTGCGTTACGTTATAGATACCCTATACTTACGTATATGTATGCCGTAATGAGTACTTATTCATTGTTAGCCAAAGTTACAGCAAGGTTTCTTCCATAAGATATGGGGATCATACCATAAGATATGAGGAAATAAATCGGACGACAACACTCAACTTAACCAGTCGAGCACATAAAACATTAACACCACAACACAATTACACGGAGCAATGTCCATACATATAAACCTAACCAAAAAAAGGAAAATCCCAAGTCCCCGCTGTAAGCATATACAAATGTACTGTTATATTTATAGATATTGATGAATGCGCTACCAATGGTACATGCGACCATGTCTGTAAAAATAGTGCGGGAAGTTACACGTGTAAATGTAAACATGGATATGACCTATATGGATGGTCTCATTGTGCCGGTAAGTGATGTAAATTATATGTTCAAATTTAGTGAGTTGGTTTCTGAGTAAGCTGTAGGCCAACTCACTCACGTATTCTCACTCTTCGTGTCGGCTTGTATATGAGGTTGCTATCAGAGTGCTCCATTCTATCTGTTTCTGTTTTTTTTATTTTTTTTCAATTTCTTTGAAGGTCGTTATCAAAGTATTGATATCATTGTTACTAGTCCTTCACCATTTGTTTTATACTCTTCAAATGGAAATATGTTGGCTACGATAAGCCATAGTAATGTCATGCTTATTGTGGCCAACATATTTCAATTTGAATCCAAACGCTTAAAAACATGTACTAACTTGTATCAGTCTGTGTCTTTGAAAACTCCTAAATACGATACCCGATGTTCAATGGATATATAGCACGTGGGTTTACGCTTCTATGATTTTTGTTCTGCCAATATGAGCCCTGGTACAACAGTTAAATTTATAATAAACTAATTACAATATATTGCAGATCGAGACGAATGTTCAGAAAATAATGGTGGGTGTGAACATAGATGTATTAACCATGATGGAAGATACAAGTGTGTCTGTAATGAAGGCTTTAAACTTGACAAGAATGGCAAGGATTGTGTGGGTAAGTAAATGAGCATCAGGGGCCTTATTCACCAATATTGTTACACTGCAATTTAGACTTAACATTGATAACCATAATAATCACTGACATTTTTTGCCATTTGATTCAAAAATGTGAAATTTTGTCTGAGTATTTACTGTTACCAACTTAACATTTATACCTATTTATATTTAAATCGGTACATTTATAACAACATGAGAACATATAGAACATTTGTCAATGCAAGTCTAAATCTTAATCTTACAATGTTGGTGAATAAGTCCACAGATCACCAGAAACGTTCTACAATATTGCGTGGAACCCAATCATTTATATTTTATTCGATACGTCTGAGTACTAAAATAAACTAATATTTAATACCAAGGTTGCGATTTAAGATTTATAGAAAGGCAATACACTCCAATCCGACATGGACATCATTCAACAGAAACAATAGGAACAATAGTACAATAGGAACAGAACACAAAACTAAGAAGAACATGAAAAACCACAATGCAACATAAAAAAACCGACAACCCACAGAAACATCCAAAGGTCACAAGTACAACCGACAAGATAGCAAAACACTTTATACAAAATGAACAAGATCAAATGAAAAGGCACAGTGACAAACTTCCCACTCTGGTGGTCTAATTGTAGTCCAATTATAAATGCTATTCTTGATAGATGACAAAGTCTCGGTAAGCAAATTTATTTTTTGGCTCGTGCTAGAACTTTTAAAAGTTTCGAAGATCTTTGCCAAAAATGCTGAAAATGAATTTACTAAGTACCCCGTTATCTTAAAAATTCGCATAAAATGTAGCCAAATATACGGAGCAAATCAATCTGCCACCCACGTCCTTTCGGTGCTACGTGTATTCAAATTAATTTGCGATGATATGTACCTTTGTGTTTTGTAACAGTTCAGTTCAGTTTATTTATTAGCATAATAATATTATTTATGTTCCTCGCCTTAAACAATAGGCGGCAGGTTATCAACATACAAAGAGCATTTATAAAATACAATAAACAATGTTAATAACACTAACAATAACACAATAACATAACAAAAGTTCCAATATAACGACCATGTACTGAAGCTGACGCTTTATACATTCTGATCACCTCGGTCTGATACTTGCATTGCAATATATTTACCGGATACGTAATGGAAACGACCGAACTATTAAGACTGACAATTTACAGTATCAAACTACACTCGCTTACAATTGCTTGGCCAAAAGGAAACAATTCTTAAAGTGGGGTTTTGTATGTGTTCAGTTTAATTTTGTTCTTGTTCTTTTTATGTTCAATTGTGTAAGATACAATGTTGGCGACTTGGGAGTATGCATCAATATTATTAAAGACGAGGCATATACCTGCAAAATGCTGGAGTAATTGAATGCTAACATCTCTACGCAACTTGATATATCTCAACACAGCTTGATCTTGAAGGGCGTGTTATGGGGCCAAGAAGTCTTTGCAACCAAGCATACATATCCAACGTCTTGCAGCCTAACATATTTTGTCTCAACAGTTTACCTTCATGTTTTCAATGTCTCTTCTTTTCTTGTAGCACAGAATACGTGTTACGAACTTCCACCAGAACCCGCAGCCAATACATCGTGTGAGAGCCGTGATCAAGATATACTCTGTATACATAAATGTAAGAGCAACAAGTATAAATTCACGGTGGACACAGATCAGTCTGTGATGTCGACACATTGTGGACCGGGAACCAGATACAACTGGGATCATGAAGCTAGAAACCAAACATTACCATCATGCTCCTGTAAGTATATTTGTCATTCGGAATACCTCGGTCATTCTGGAAAAACGACTTGCAGAATCATTGTAAGAGGCGTCACAACTGTACGTTGGTTATTCGGTTCAGTTGTTTTTGGAATTTTATATAACCGGTTTTATGAACTCCATATGTGTAATTTGCCCATTTTATAAAATACGTCGTATGATTTCTCGACACATATTTTATCTCTGAATCGAGTAGATATAACGAAATAACTGGGGAGCATAACATAGAAATCAAAGATAAACTAATTTGTCCAAAACGAAATTATCATTTAATGCGCACGTACCTTGTCCTTTTAAAACTGCTTAGTTATGTAATAGATACAGTACTAGTTTTTAATCAAAAGTGTCCTCTTACAAGCGTTATAGGACAGTTTTGTAAGGACGACAAGAAATTGTCCAAGGCGAAGCCGAGGATGATAACCATGCTAATCTGAAATAGTTTAAAGCTTAAATTGATCAATCATTGTCCGAGTAAATATCTCACAAAAGTGTACTTTTACAGAAATAATGTACACTTTTTGAAAGGAGTCAGTGAGCGTGTCGGGGTATTAATCAATATACTAGTTAATTACCCTGTCGACATAATCCTTACGTTTTGTTTGATACTTCAGCGGTGATAGCCACGCCAAGTGTGGCCAAGAAGGTCGTGATGAAATTCGTCTCACAAGACTGCAAGAAGAGGAAATCTGTTCGCACTAAAACTGCGCAAAATATTACATCAATACTCAACAGTAAGAATCGTATTCTTCTTCATCTTTTTTCTTTTAAAACTACTATTTCTTCGCCAATTTCTTGTCTTGTTCTTCTTCTTCTTTCCATTACTTCGCTCTGAAATAGTGTACCGGAAAGTTCCTTTACTAAGATCACTTCAGTTAGTTTAACATCGTGCAAAATTGTGCAAGATCAAGGTCCCAAAGACTTTGAGTATTTTATACAGTCTTTGTTTGAATGTTTTGTGATTTATCACCCGTTTCTCTTCCTTTCAGCATCCAAACAGTTTAAATGTAACGGTAACTGTGAAGTGGTTGATTCCATCAACATAAAGTGTACAAGGATCATACATCGGTTTGGTAATGTCAAATCTTCACAAGGGGGATATTCAATGACCATGGAGCTATTCCTAGCTTACAAAGCAGACGAGAAAGATAAAAGTGAGTAAAACATGTACCTCAAAAATTCCAAATACAAAGCAATACCTATTTTGGCAGTAAACTTTCTGAGGCAACATGGCGGGCAATTAAGTGCCTCCTACTTGGATTGAACCCAGGCAGCCAAATTAGACAACAAGCGCGATAACAACGAGTTACTCAATCATGCATTACCTTCATATTTGAAAGATGTCTGTCCCATTGCTATATGGGTAAGTTTCATGATATTCATGAAAAAGCATATGTTGCAAATTACAGACGGGCTGTCTTTGAGGGATCGCATTTTAATTGATAAATTATTGTAACAAAGTGGAAACCTTACTTCAAATATCAGTTCCAGCATAAGAAATACTATACTTTTTCCCAGAGCAATGTGACTCTATTTATCAAATGGTAATTATTCTATTAAACAGCAATTATGTATAAATACCGTTTAATATGATTGAAATACTATATATCTTATTTCAGAAAAGTGCAATTCTAATTGTGAAATGAAGAAAACGGAGAAAAAATTAAAGAAGGTTGTTAAAAAGCTGAGACAAGCTGTGAAACAGAAAACGTTCTCATTTGGGTAAGACGTGATACTTGCTTAATCGTGTTCCGCCTACCAGTGCGTCTTTCATTATTTTTGTTGACCCTGACTTCAGTTATGTTTGGCAGATAGAGATACAGGTTGTCGCAATGGGTATGTTGTCATGTACCTGTATGTATAGCAGGTCTGATTCATTTTCATTTCTTTAAAGTTTAAATGTATTACTTGTATTTGCAATCTGCAATTAACTATTGGATCAATGTGTCTGTCTGTGCATTTTAGTAGTCAACTAATTCTGTTTTTGACTTCTGCCATACCTACCCGAGTTTTACTATGTTTCTGTTGCTATTGTTTGTGGGTATCAATTTGGTCATGATCTGATTAAATATCTGCTTTGACCACCCGTTTGTCTAATTCTTCGATCTCCTGCCTTCCCATTTTGATTTGTTATCATCAGTTTGTTAATTATGTTCGCGTTTTTTTCTCTCATCGCCCTTGTTCTGATTTAATATCGTCTTAATAGCTGTGTGGCGGCTGTAAAAAGTCGCATTGTACTTCACTTCAGTGTAGTTATCACTTATAATTACCTCCCTTTATGGCTAATTATGCACAAAATTCAAAGTCCGCAGTGTATCATTCATTGCGGAGTGAGCATTTAAGCCTCGCTTGAAGCATCCATTTTTGGGGATGTGGATGGCTTGTACTATGTCTGACTCTTGCGTGTGTGGCTAGGCGCTGCCGTCGTAGCTGTGTGACTTTGGTTTGTGCCGTACTATTTAACTACACGTTGGTCTTATGTGTTAACCTTAGAAAACATTCCCTGTCTGAATTGTTATAACAACAGCTTTGTTTGTTGCTGTTGTTGATTGTATCCGAGTGTCCTGTCGACTTTGGTCTAATAAATATATGCTTTGACCACCGATGCTTTTTTCTTATCTTTAACATAACCTCTAAGATAGGATACGTTAAGGCGACACGGTCGTACAATAACCAACATTAGCCAATGAACCTATTTTATTCTGAATTGCAGATTTGTTGGTAGAACATATACAGCTGATAAATTCAAATCTCCACGAGGTGCAACTCAGAAGCTGTGTGACAAGAATTGGATGCTTGTAAAAGACACTTGTGGTAAAACTCTAAACATGTTACACAATCATCTGATATATATATACCCATAACATTAAACTGTAAGGTTCTTGAATGACCATTGGCCAAATGTTTGTATACGTACATCGAAAACTAGTTGGCCAAAGGAATAATGTAATTTCGGTTGCAAAAACAATTTTTCTCATGTTTGCATAGATCTATGTAAACAATTGAGTCATTTGGGTAACCTCCGACAAACACTTTAGATGTATATATAATTGAGTTGAGCGGTATGTACTATGGCGTCTAGTCGGTGGTCCAGAAATGTTTTCATCATTGCCTTTAGGGAGCGCCATAGTTGACATTGCCCCCTTTGTATCATTTGACAACCGCTTGGACCATGGAAGTCAAACTAATTTGTTAGGTTTGTATACTCTACAATTGTACATTCGGTATCACATTAAACACATATAATGATACCCATGCCGCATTTAGCTGCACAAAACTGAACACATAAATCATTAATTAATCATAATTATAGCATAAAAACGGTGATTTTGCTCATACTTAAACGGGGAACAAAAGGTACGTTATCGTAAAGATTCACGCGCGCACGCGCTGTTGGTGTTCAGTTTTAAGTATGCTCATTTCAGGACCCAGCCGACGAAAATAAATGATTTACAGCGTTATATGAACTTTAATTCACATTCTAATTGTAACTACTAATAAATTTTCTATAATAGTAAAATAATAAACGTAAACAAACCCCCAATGTCACGGTTTTCTTGGTATTTGCCGATACCGGAAGTCGACGCTCATAACAAAAACTTGTAAATGACGTAACGTTTGCTAAGCGACGTCGCGTTTGTTTTCCCGACGTCGCCCAAAATGTCCCGCTAAAATGTCATAATTTTGAAAAACATACTAATAAAGTGTTGTTTTTATGCTGTAATAGCGTTTACGCATGCTTTTTTGTGCTATTACATCTGCAAAGTCCCTCGGGAGTGTCGGTGCCCTCGCCCTGACGGGCTTGGGCACCAACCGTCCCTCGGGACTCTGCAGATGTAATAGCACGAAAAAGCATACGTTAACTCTACATTCATACCAGTTTTAGAACAATTATGAACTAGACCATGGCTAAATATATTATTGTAATCGGTCACGAAGTGCTGTAATAAAGTTAAATATTGATGTTTATTATTATCACGCTCACCCTCAAAGCTGTACTTTTGTTGTAAATTCTATGATATCCCCTTGTTATAACGATAGCGACATTGACACGTTTCTAAATGTGTATTACCACGATGCACTACAGTGTTTGTTTTTTTAAAGTTTACAAATGCCGTCCTAAATTCCAAGGGAAGTAACCCTTCCACAAACAAAAGGTCACGACTAAACCCAAACGGCAAAACATATAATCGTTGTCATCCTTCTGAACACACTGATCGTTTCTTTTATTAGTTGGGCATATTGGAAATGTTTTATCAAAGAAATTGCGAAAATCATACATGTACGTTCAAATCTAGATTATACTGAGTGCTTATACAACTACAGTATAGACACGAAAGGGGATATATATTGTTTGTATGAGCTCATCGACCGAATCATTGTTAATCTTGTATATCCCTTTGTCATACTTTGCAACTGCTAAAAATGAAAAATAGTAAAAATCTGAGCGTAAGTTTACGATTTCCGTAGGTGTTCTGATTAAACAGTACCTAGATGAATGAGAACGTCCAAACAGGAAACATGTAACCAAGTAGTTAGGTGTGTAGGTCGGCGATACATGTAAATATCTAGGTTATGCATGTTTACACAATTTTATAAATAAAATTGATCTTCATAATCGGCGAGAAATGCCTTCTCAGACTCACCAGGGCACGTGTCACAGGCACTACTCCGTCATTTACTTAGTAACTGGTAATGTGCGCATTTGTCTAATAACAGTATCAGACACTGTTCATTCAGAGCTATCAGCGCTTTGATTTACAATATAATACGGGGAGTCGGGAACAAATTTTGATAATATGTAGCCGAACATAATACGTACATTTTCAGTTGGTTGTCCAGTGGGTTCATTCTACAATAGAAAACTAGAAAGTTGTGAGAAATGTTCACCAGGATATTATCAGGACGAGGAAGCACAGAGGAGATGTAAATCTTGTCGTAAAGCTTCACATAAACAAGGAATTTCTGGAGCATCCAGTCCCGAGGAATGTGAAGGTAATGTCACGTGACGGTGTGTAATGCATAGTCACGTGTTTGCAACAATTAGAATTGGTATTCATTTTCAATATCTCCTTTGTTACACCATTCACAAGATCGACCAGTTTATTTCTTCCAGTAAATTCTAAATGAAATTCTTTATGAATACGCTGGTGGATACATTTACGCTCTTTTGCATGATATCTCTCCTAGTAAAAGTCATTATTTCAAAATTATGATTTTAGAAATTCATTTCTTCAAATAAAGAATTTTCAATATGGAATTATTGATGGTATAGTGGTTAAACCCTGACGAGTTGAACAACAAGATAGATGTACATATTTAATGAAAATTTGATAGTTGTAATGGACACACTTGAAAGAACTATTAAATTAGTGCATTTTCTCATCGACTAGCTCAATATTCACCAAATTCATGTCTGGGAACATGACAAAACACTCATATATGAGAATGTAGTTACTTGGTTTATAGGTTCCACTTAAGACACCTGCGTGTATCCTCATTACATGTATTTTATGAGCAGACAGATCATTGACAAAGATATTATTCTAGGGTCACTTTCAGACATTATTATTATTATTATTATTGGACAAAGTTTATTCTATATTATATGAATTTCTGAAATCAGGGGTACATTCAAGAAACTTTTTGTACTGTTATGTTGCGTTCTGTTCACAAAAACCGCTTCTTAGTACACGTATCGGGTATAAGCATCTTACTTGAAAAAAAACCCAATTAAGTAGACGAGAATTTAATATAATTTATAATTAACTGATCGATAAAGCATGTTGATAGCATTTTCTGTCGGAAGCAATATAGACGTAATAAGCATTTTAGTTAATATATAATCTTAATGATTTTTTTATCATACCTCAACCTAATTCTTATTTACTGTGGATTTAACTCGTGTTTTATTTATCTGGTGAAAAAACAGCGATTGTTGAGTCAGTGTTACTTTCTAAATGGTACAGCCATTGACATTACGTCAGCAGAAATCGCTCCTCCTGGTTGTTTGTCGAAGGCTGCTTGGCGAAGGTTTTCAAGGTAATCCATGTGATCAAAATTTACTGTTAAAATCGATTTAAAGGGTATTAATTGGCAACTAGCGTAATGTCAATTGATGGTGTTGTTCTATTACGGAATGGCACATGTTGCTCATGGTGAAAAGGACAAATAAATTATAAATTGCACAGGCGTAAAAAAATATTTTCATTTTGTCAAATAATTTAAAATTCATATGATATGGACAAATAACAATGTATTGTAATCATGTATCGCTTTTTCAGTTTTATGTGAACCAGGCCATTACTCTAAGAACGGGTTAAAACCCTGTATTCCGTGTCCTAAGGGGACGTACCAACCGGAGTACGGACGTCTGTCGTGTAAGGCATGCCCTGATAAAGTGACAACATCCTCTGATGGATCGATGTCATTCCGTAGCTGTGAAACAAAAGGTTTGTAATTTTGTATATGGAAATCACCTGTATCCTTAAAGTGTTAAATCCATCTCCATTGTTCCTCTATATATACAAATGTAGCTGTTATGTTTTAGAGATATTTATTTCCGGATGTGTCCGACCAACGGTACGTCTGATGGTCACAAAGACTTGTCATATGCATTTGGTTTTAACTTTTGGTAAATTAATAATTTGCTCAAGTCATCGATAGCCCCGGGTACTGAAAGACTAGTGAAAGAACCAGTGACTAGAGCTAATCATTTACTTATCGTGATTTTGGAATACACTACGTTGTTTTCCTGGTATCGGACCAAATTCTATCCTTGCCTTGCCAATGTTGTTTTAGATGTCACTTTCTGTCCGGCCAGTACTGTTTATCCTACCTCCAAAATAGGTGAAGGTAAACTGTATGTCATCTATACCTGCCAAATACTCCTATTAAAGTGGAGTTACTCCTCTTTTCGTTGATACATTTCTGGTTTCCTTGTTCACCTACCTTGGTTCATTTTATGATCTTCTATCCAATACTTATATCCACTATAATTAATACATTCCTTGTTTATGCATCAAAATTCCTTTTAATTGCATCACATATGTTTCACTTTATCACTCCTATTTTGGATTTAACTAAGTTGGCAGATATGATGATATCATTACGAGGTAACGCTGATGGTACGCAATGATACATACAAGGACTAGCAACAATTAGATTGATTTCTCCCCTATGATGACAATTACTAGTATTGTCAGTTTGTCAAAATAGTTGACTTTAAAAATAGACAATGCTCATTTAACAATTAAAGTGGTACATTCTTTTGCTTCTGATTCAGAGATTTGTGAAGCGGGTCACTACTATGACGTCACAAAGTCTGTATGCTTACCATGCCAAAAGGGATTCTACCAGCCCCATAAAGGAAGGGATTACTGTAAGCGGTGTCCAGGGTCAACAACAACCGATATGATGGCTGCTAAAGACCAAATGGATTGTAAAAGTATGCTTATTATCTCAACTCATTATATCTGTTTTGGCCTCCTTGACAACCAGCAGGGTAATTTAGCAGATGCTAGATGTTTACATATTATGTAAATTAGTAATTGAATTAAATATTGAAGTTATTACAGATGTTTGCAACAATAATTCAATGAATTGGTCTTATGACCTTCGAAAAACAATCGACTCATTTTTCTAAATCCGCTGGACAAGTAAACTTTTTGATTGAACTGGGTAAACTAGCTTTGCTTGATATATTATTTTGTAGTCACGCTGTCCGTTTGTATATGCGCTATGTAAAATATTTGTGAGGTTGCCACTGAGCCTTCCTCACCATTATTTATGTTCTTGTAGTGATGTTTTTGTTGGTGCTGTTGTTGTTATTTTTGCTATTTGTTGTTGTTGTTGTTGTTGTTGTAATAAAGATGATTAATTTAAGGTCAAGAGTGTGGACAAGTGTTCAACAAAGGAGATTTTAGCGGCTTCATACAATCTCCCAACTACCCCGGTGACTACCCCACCAACGTGTCGTGTGTTTGGAAAATAAGACCCAACAAAGATAGGCGTATATTGGTCATTGTTCCAGAAGTATTCTTTCCTCAAGGATGTAAAGACAGACTAGTTATGCGAAAATCAAGTAAACATTTTGCGTTGTTTTCTAGACATGTCTATGGCTTAGAATGAGAAGGTCGTATGAACAAAATCGATAATTTGAGAAAACAAGAAAATCCCGTCTGAAAACTGCTCTTTACGTTTAAACAACCCAACTGTTTTGACGTCAGTTTGGTCAACATGACCAGTTCCGTTTTCATGACAATAGACTCATAAGAACCGCCTTGTGATGCAAATCTTAAATGTGTTTGTATTGGGATTTATAACGACCTTCTCATTCTAAGCCAGCGATGTATTCAAAATTCGATGATTAAATCCCACCCCCCATTTAGGCTGTGCCTCAGTTCATATATACTATATTGTAAATATATAGTTATGCATTTGACTATTTGTCTTGACAAAACACTGTTTTATGTTTCTACTTTAAGTATTACTACATTACATTATATTATACTGTTCATGTACATATATATCGAAGAATATTTATAAAATAAACATTATTATGACGTCATTATAACGCAATAATATTCTAAATCTGATTTGCTGAATATGTTGTGGACCCACAAGCAACGCTAAATCTGATCGACTGATAAGGTTGCAAAAAAGGACCATGGCCTAGTCTTAATGACTTATTAGTAAACAATCTTCGTCAGGAGTATATACATTTTATCTGATGGTCGCTGTCGACTAGATTTTACACTACATGTCACCTTAACGTCAAAGTCAGTTGTCTGACATGTGTATGTGGTTTGTGAGTCATAGTTTTGTGTATATTTACAGAAAATGCGTATTCTACAGTATCATATGAAGAGTGTAAAACAACTACAACACCGGGTGCATTCATTGCTCGATCCAAACGATTATGGGTACATTTCCAGTCAGATGGAACTAACACAGCAAAGGGGTTTTCTATTCCGTTTGTTACATTTAATCGTAAGTATCATATACACTCGTCCACTGTAAAGTACTCAAATATTAAAACCCGTCCTCGACCTTTATGTCTGTGTGAATATATTATAAGTTTCTTGCGTCGAATATAGCAAATTCCACGAGAATATCGTGCTGTGTCGATGATTAAGATAAGTGTTTTGTTCACCATGGACGTATTCCTAATATTCTCAGCTTATGAAAAGCATAAACTGAAATATAGACAAAAAATCAGCTCCTAAAGTAGAAGGGTCGAGAACTTCGTTAATTTGTCCAAGTTATAACACATATAACACCATCTCATCCAACTGATGCATGGCTTCTTATTTGGCAAGGGAGCAAACTCCGTACATGCCAAGATACTGCTAAGACCTACACCAAACCGTTTTAAAACGACACGGATCCGATTCCATATTTGACATTGGAGACCTGAATTTAACAATGCATCTTAATTATTTCTACATGTCGCAGATAATGAATGCATAAGAATGTGGCTTAATGGATAATGTATAAAATTTTACTGCCGCTTTATCCGAAAATAATCGCGCAGACAATAAAGCAACATCATTTTAGTGTAGAATTCAAATTGTTGATTTCTGAATAAGCATTGTTTTGTGGACGTGGACCACTACGTCACTACGATAGTATGTTAATGGGCATACATTTATATAATATTTTTCAGCTATATACCAGAGGTTGATAGAGAGTATAATCACAGATGGAAACTTGTATAAGTCTGAACAACACCAGGCAGTACTAAAGGTATGATCTTATCTCGACGGTATGCATCGATATCTCCTTTTCGGTGTCCATATTCGCCGTAGACATATAACACTAACATGTCGTTATAGTACATTCGGCACCTGGATATCATTTTTGATTTCCTATCCCTTACTTGGTCTTCATTTTGTAAACGTCACTGAAACAAACACACATGTCACCATTCCAGACATGTTGTAAATGGTGATAGAATGCATTTGATATGGGACTAAATATCATTTGTTGAAGTTTACGGACGTGTAAACACGTGTAAAGATCATTTTCGGGCTTACTCAATGTGTTCCCTCAGATCGGATGTTAACACACCAATGAGATTCAACACATGGTCCCATAGTCATATAACTTGTTTTCGAGCTTTATCGTAGGATATTTCAAAAACATTTACAATTGTAGTATGTTTCTTACTTTCGCCAGGAGTTTTACAGCAATTTGTCATTTTGTACATGTGTATACATGTATTTCGGTGGTACTTATATCATGTCCAAGGCATGTATGGGTGCCTGTTACATTGCATCATGTACACTGAGCTATATCTGATCCAATATTCGCTTTATTTCAGGATCGTAGACGTTTGCCAATCTTAATGGAGGTGATTGAAAAACCGGAACTCTTCTTTCTGAAGTACACAAACGCCACAGACATTAAACTATTTCCGGCCTCGTTTATAAAACTACTGAGGAAGAAAGTCGGTCGATTCTACTATCCAAGATACAAATAATAAAGGGAGAGCACACATCGTAAGGAATGTAAAAGTGATATAGATGTAATACGGCTATGTCTCGGTGTGGTCAGCAGTTTGTGTCAATGATACTTTACACAATGGTACTTTACACAAATAGTACCATACGCAATGCATATTATATGCCTTGATAAGAACAAAATATTGAAACTTGTTTTTGAGTGATGTTAACAAGAATTTGCTGACTTCCGGTAGCGTTCGTCGACTTCTGGTGTTGGACGTTCGTGGAAGACGATTTTTAAAAATAATATTTTTTGAACTGTCAAAAGCCTCAAAGGTGCCATATGTGTTATTTTGCATATGAATTATAATTATTATAGGTAAGAATAAATGTGAAACATGTACCATAAAATGATAGTGTTTACATACCGCAAGCGGGATATTCATAGATATATAAACGCTGCATAGTCTGCTCGTGAACTAATTTAAAACATGGTTCTTGAACAATTCATTAGTATTTTATTCTTTGACTACCCATGCAACTTAATACATTTTTCAATAGGCCACAGCTTTTTCCCGAAACAAGCTCAAGTGCTTACCATACTGTAGAGTCCTGTTTTACAATGATAATAAGTAAAATGCACACTGATCCTTTTTGGCTTCAGCGTCGAACATGTCTCGTTAAAATCGGTCAAAGAACAAAACACCTACAGTTGTCTATAAATTTTTGTTTGAATATGTCAAAATATCACGTGATATGTCGACCATGATATGTATATTTTGAATACTGGTTGTTATTTATTTACTGTACAAGTATGGTGGCACGTAAATGACATGTTCGGAAAGATGGTGACGTCACAATAACATGACGTCACCTAAATGCTAAACTACTGCACAATAATAATGTCTGCTTACAGCGTACATTATATTTCGTTTATTTAGGTTTGTCACTTGTTCAAAACAAAAGTATATCATAGCAATAAACTGCCAAGCATAGCCTTTATTTGACATTCAGTTTTTTGCTGAAATATGTCAGGCATACGTTTACATGGGCGTAGGAGCAGGGGGGGCCAGGGGGGGCCAGGCCCCCCCAATGTCTGGACCGGGGGGGCCAACATATCTTTTGGCCCCCCCAATAATTCAGACGAAAAATTATAATTTACGACCTAATATATCTCGTTATAGGCAATTAGCCTTCAGTTCTTGGTTAAAACGTATCAAAATTTTTTTTTGCTCGCTTCGCTCGCATAATAACTTCATTATATTCAAATACCTATTCACCCATTGTTTCCAAAAATACACTTGTGCCATAAATTGTACTCTTAATGTCCCCCAACCCTCCTATATGACTTTGGGACGTTGCCAATTATATATAAAGCCTTAGAAACAAACGTTTTCACCTTTTAAATTTAAGTTTGATGCAAACACTTAATTGTGTTTTTGTAAGAACTTTAATTCCCTGCATTAAGGTCCCTTTTGAATGCAAAATAAGGTATATCAGAACGCCTAGAATGCACTAGATTTATCCATAGTTTAGAACAATTTCCGGAGGGCTACGCCCCCGGACCCGTGTATACTTCAACGGATTAACTTCCAGTTAAGACGTAATTACTTACTCAAATGACCACAGAACCCTAAACTCACAGTTAGTATATAGATGTAGGAGTGTTTTGGACGTTTAAGAGTACAGTTTGCGTGTAAAATATTTTTTGTGCAAATATTGCGTGTTGACTAATTTACATAAGAAAGTTACTTTGCGAGCGTAGCGAGCAAAAAATTTTTTTACCCCAAGTTGCCAAATGTTTGGCCCCCCCAATGTTGAAGACGCTCCTACGCCCATGGTTTAATGTGCCTCTGTTCGGTTTCGAAAACATTTTCAAAGAAGTTGTGTCTCTAAAGAAAACTTGTACAATTAAAACTCAAGGTTCTCTTATGTTTATGGAGTACAAGATTAAAATCTCGATCCGGATGGAGGGACACATATGCCTGTAATATTTAAGCAGAATGCTGACTGGCAAAAAAAGGCTTTGCTTTGATTAAAAAAAAAACAATTAGATCTAAATAGGTCATTGTTTCTCAGTCTGATCTATATCATGAAATAATAGAAAGTGCAATAACTGTCGAACATTATGGTTACCGCACTCGATTAAACTCCATCCCATCCAGTTTTCTTACCGCTACTATGATACAACTACGATATTGATAATTTAGAATGGGTTAATCAATGTGTATATATTGGACTAAAATTCGAATAAATAGAAAAATATCAGTTTTGACTATTTTATTGCATACTTGTTTTACACCATGGTGCACTCCCTTAGGGTTTACGTTACATGTGTCAGGGCTGTAATTTTTAAGAGGAGACAACTCGAAACAAAGTTTCTGTGTACGCTCTTATTATACGTACGTTCCTATACCAAACACAAGCTAAATGGTACCGGTGTGTTTTTAGACATTCAGAAGCAAAAATTAATCATAATATTCATACTGCTAGAGTATTCGCTACATGGCTGCATTATACCAAAGACAAGACGAGAAAAATGGTACTAGTGTTTCCATTGTTTGACCCCCCCCCCCCCCCCAGCTGAAATACAAATTATTTGACCATCGACCTTAATTCGTGTACATACGTATAAATTAGTTATAACTCATGACACATGCATAATGAGTATGTTTTAGAAATCGATCACCATAGCAACGTAAGAAGATATTTTAACGTTTAAAGAAAACTTGAAGCTAACGGATACTACTATAAGTAATCCAATTACTTAAGCATGAAATCAAAGGACGCTTTTTTCTCGTTTCAGACATTTTTCTAAATCTTATTGTATTATTACAATACAATGTCATTAAGCCAGGTTTTCCTGTAGAACGGCTCATATATTTTTACGATGTGTCAACTAATCAATATACTAGTAATTTATAGAACTTATTTCCCATCAACCTAAATGGTACATGTAAATAAGTATGAGCTCATAATAAATGCATAATGTTGATTTTGTTGGATCACTCAAGAGACTCGGGGACTAGGGCAGCGTACCTCATAAACAGAAAAATATTGAACTTATAATGGAATTGGATCCTTGCGATTAAATATTAAAAGTTGCTGAAAGGCTCTCAATTGTACTGATTACATACGTGTAAATAGAGTTAATGATCACTACTACACCAGACACTCGTATTTGCTTAACATTGAATGTTTCAAATAACTTAGTTCAGTTATCACTACAAGACAAAAATATTCAATAGTCAAGGAAGGTATCTGTAACCAAAACCGCACTTTGCGCGAGTGTTCTGCTTAATTATAGGTCCTTGGAGGGAATTCGACCATGGTCGCAAACTAGAAACCAGGCCGGATACTTTGGTCAGCTTGCTTTAATTTCAAACGCCTTACTAAGCAATGAAAAGTCAAGATTTACTTACCGAATCGAAGAAAAACGGCCATAGTCAGTGTATCCACTTCCGTCTCCATACGTTACCCCCATTAACTACAGTCTACAGTGGGTGATGGCTCTAGTTGTCCCCGTGCTAAGTCATGTTAGTGTGACTGGACCTTCCCATGTGTATGTTCATTTGAAATTTTGAACCAAGGCCAAACACTCTCGTAGAAGCATTGAAAATGTGTTGGTAGATAAAAAGGTATGCCTGTACCATTTCTAACGAGAAAGTCAGTAAATTTCGACGCAAAAAGTACCAAGTTGCTCATATGTGTATAAGCGCAATTACGCAGTGAAACGACAAACAGTGACTGCACGTCCAATAATCGTATCCGTTGGTGATAAGTCTTTTCTTATGATATCTGAGGCAAATACAACTACTGAAAGTGAGACTGCAACAAAGTTAGGAGTATCCATCTGAAACGTCAATAAAAATACCATTTGATAGTGTTATACTTAGTCTACGTAGCCACGAGTGAAAATATATGTCAGCTGCTCACGAGGTAAATCATCAAATGATCATACACCGTAAAATACTAAAATTTTATTCATTTCATACTTCAAATATCTTAAATCCACTAGATCTATATACCTCAAATGTTTTGCGTGACGTCTCTTTATGTACAGATATAGTGTTCTGTTATTTGTTAAAGATTAAGTGAACAAGCGAAATTGCTTTTTTTTTGGCGGCAGGGAAATAAGTTTTTTAAAAAGTGGTCCGTTCGAGTGAAATTATCGACTGTGAAATTATTGACTGGGGAATAATCCACCGTAATTCTGCCGTAAACGACCGATAATCATGAAATAAAAGTCATTCTTTAAAAAGCATAAAAATGAGCGACAACATTGTATGTACAGAATTCTAAAGTAAAATACTATATTCACTCTGCCTGTTCATACAATGGTTGTAATATGTTGTGTACGTACACACAAACAACTACGTCACTCACAACATGTTCTAACTGGGAGTCCAGTTAGGATATATTGACAGTGACGTCATCACTTATGTGTACACAAAATATTAAAACCATTTCTTAAATACGTAAAGTTTAGTTTTGTATTGAACTGTTGGTATAAGCCTTTATACTTGTGTTTTACACCGTACTAGTGGTTTGTTCCACTGCGTCACTATATTTTTTTCCTAAGTGAACTGTAGAGCACAAATTTCGATAAACAGAGACTTTATCATTTTTGCTACTTGACACGGTACATAGTTTATTTGAGACTATTACGATTATATATATATATCGTGCTATGGTGAAAATATCGGATGTTCACCACTGTTCAAATATAAGCGGGACACCTCTCTTATTGAACTTTTGAATTTGTCATCTTTTAATAATACACTATAATGTACAAAAGCATCTGTCGATATACTAGTGCGTGTTCATTTCGTTAAGATGAAAACATTCATTTGTCTGGTTCGTTTGGACTGTACTGAGCTGATAATATCATTATCGGAAGCAAATGTTAGAGATCTGTCTTCACCATCGCCTTCTTTGTTCCAACTTTTACGGTCGTTTATATATCTTCAATGATATCGTGATGAACTACACCGTCTTTTTCGGAGTTTGGTTGCATCTTCCCACAGTATCATCTCAAAGGCAATATCTGTCGTGCTTCCTACAGACAATTGGCCTATTTGCAGCTTAGGGAATTGTATCTGCTCCTCCGTCCCGCACTGACTACCAGCAGCTGTCTCCATAACACTTATTCATGGTATATTTCCTGCGACCACAGTGTCCAATGTGCAGACCGAAGATGATAGCTTGGCTTTGCTTTCATTAAAATCATATCCTAATATTTGCTACATTCCTTCACGCTCTTATAGATCTGACAATATTCTGTAAAAGGTCACGTTCAAATAGTCTCTCTAGTACATGTATTATGGCGCATCTGTATGTATAGAGAGTGTACTGTCTCTCTTAGCTCTCTATGTATAAATATAGGGTTTAAATATATCTATCACTTTGCAGCTGAGATTCTCTGCACTTTCAGATTTGTGAAAGACGCGATTTGATTGGGTGATGTTAAGTTCAAATCGACATGACCCCCCATACAAAGTGTCATCAGATCCTATATATCAGTATCAAGTAGCGGAGTGTTATAATTATATGTCCAATTTAAAATTAGTATTACGTTTCTGGAGTGATTTATAATATAGAGCTATATCATTTACCGGAAATACATGTATGTCAACATGAATACGTTTAGCCAATGAAAGCAGGGTTTACAAATGATAATTACATGGGCAGCCAATGGAATCATGTTTTATTAATGACAAACACAAGATTAGCCAATGAAAACAGGTTATATACAAACGATTGGGATAACAGAAGTTACAATGGCATAGTAGTCTCAACTGATTCCGTATATCGATTCTACAAGAGAGCACAAAAGCCCCATTACCGATCGAGTAAATATTTAGTAAATTAGTACAACAATGGGCATGTTCCATTGTTCCGATTGTAAATGCGATTGTATGTTATATGTCATTATGTATGTCGTGTTCGTACGTTTGATGTCAATGTCTGCTACAACTGATTCTGAGATTAGTGGCATTGACCTTTTCGCTGAGTTAATAGTTATAACGTTCCAGGAAGTTTTAAATAAACAAAGTTTTAGTTACCTAAATGATCCAATGTATGCGCTCCAACAAAGGTACCTTTATTATCCTCAATACATGCGATGTAAATTGTACAAACCGTCTAAATAAGTTAATTCCGAATTTAAATTTTGAAAATACATTCGAAAGTTCTGTTAAGTATTAATAACAATAATGTAGAAATGTAAAATTTTATTGAAGCGTGGTGAATTGAATGTAACAAAATAACAATGGCAATGTTGCGGAATGTCAAAAGATAAAATAGCAAGCAAACTAAGCGGGTACATTGCATAAGTATGATACGCATACCTAGATTCAAATGCCGAAGTACAAATTGAGCATTACGTCAATGACGCCAAACAAGCCCTTTCCATGCTCGTAAACATCCAAATAACAAATTGTAAACAAAAAAGTATACGTCTATACAAATGTCACTTTTTTCACAATCAACGTTCACTGTGTTTTTTACACCATCAACGTTCACTGGGTTTTTTTCACCATCAACGTTCACTGGGTTTTTACACCTACAAATTTCACTGTTTAATTTTTTCTACCGTTTTCTGGTTACGTTTTTCCTCTCGTTGAACGGCAAGTTTATGTTTCTGCAGATCGGCGTTCCTCGAATACATGTCACTGAACGTACCCGCAATCGACGCAACCGGAAGTGCAATAACAAGCAACCCGGTGATGGCGCATAATGATCCAATGATATAACCGTACGTTGTTGTCGGGTAATAGTCACCGTATCCAATCGTTGTCATAGTTATCAGGGCCCACCACATCGATATTCGTGTACTTGAAAACATACCGGATTCAATTTCGGCTGAAAACACCAAACAACCGAACATAAGCACGGCGATTCCGAAACAAAATCCTAGAAGAACAAGCTGCTTAATGCTCTGTACAAGCGAAAGCAACATTATGTGTAGCCCGTTATATATTTTCCGCAATCGGAAAATTAACAGGAGTCTAAGAACGTTGAATGACTTACATCCGAAGTAGAACTTACCAAGTGTAATGTTCGGATTACCAGACATTGTTAGCCAGTGTTTATTCGTCTCCATTACCGTTGTTATCAGCATTGTTATCAAAAGACCAACTTTGATGACATTCAATGGATCACAGAAATATCGTCTTTTAAACGGACAGACAATGAAATGAACCATAGCTTCAATGAAGAAGAAAACAGTACAGATGACATCAACTGCAAACATGGCCGGGTGTGGATCAGTTCCTAGTAAAATCTTAACAGTTTCCGGAATAGTCACATAAAATTCTCTAAATGTCGTATCATTGAGCAAGAGGTCTTCAATGGTGTCCTCGTTCTGGAAGTACATGTCCACTCTAACGTCTGGTTCGGCCCAGATAACATACACGACTACACTAACCACAGCCATGAAGATATACACGAAACACCAAACCTGAATCAAAAATGGATATACTACAGTATAGTTAGTTTGTCTGATTGTTCAGGTGTATCGCCATTTTAGGCATAGGAGCCATGTGGCTTTATTCACCATCATTGTAAGTCTGAAACTCAGACTTAGACTTAAAATTGTCATTATTCATAATCACTCTCATTTCTTTGAAATTAGATTTAACCATGTGGAATTTTATTTGGCTATTGATTGTTACACACTAAACATGTATACCAATTTATATCAAAATCGGTACATTTATAACAACATGAGAGTGAATAGTACATTTGACAATGTTAAGTCTAAGTCTGAGTTTCAGTCTTATAACGTTGGTGAATAATGCCCCTGATTATTCATGAGGTGACATTATTGCCCGGCTACGACAAATACCATTGATAGCAAAATATTTATACTAGTAATTGATTTTTAAAGTAAGCTGATTCCAAGGAATCGTGAAGAAACTGACATTATGTGTGCATGTTTACATTATACAAATATTGTTAAACAAATAATGTCACCAATAAAACTTGTAACAGGATGCGATGTAAGAGGTTGCGGTCGAACAGGATGCGGTGTAACAGGATGTGGTATAACAGGATGCGGTGTAACATGACGCGGTTTAACAGGATATGGCGTAACAGGATGCGGTGTAACATGATACGGTATAACGGGATGCGGTATAACAGGATGCGGTGTAACATGATACGGTATAACAGGATGCGGTATAACAGGATGCGGTGTAACATGATGTGGTGTAACAAGATATGGTGTGACAGGATGCGGTATAACAGGATGTGGTATAACAGGATGTGGTGGAACAGGATGTGGTGTAACAAGATATGGTGTAACAGGATGCGGTATAACAGGATGTGGTATAACAGGATGCGGTGTAACAGGATGTGGTGTAACGGGATGTGGTATAACAGGATGCGGTGTAACAGGATGTGGTATAACAGGATGTGGTATAACAGGATGCGGTGTAACAGGATGCGGTGTAACGGGATGTGGTGTAACAGGTTGCGGTGTAACGGGATGCGGTATAACAGGATGTGGTATAACAGGATGCGGTATTACAGGATGCGGTGTAAGAGGTTGCGGTATAACAGGATGCGGTGTAACAGGATGTGGTATAACAGGATGCGGTGTAACATGATGCGGAAAACAGGATGCGGTGTAAGAGGTTGCGGTCGAACAGGATGCAGTGTAACAGGATGCGGTATAACAGTATGCGGTGTAACATGATGCGGTATAACAGGATGCGGTGTAAGAGGTTGCGGTCGAACAGGATGCGGCGTAACAGGATGTGGTATAACAGGATGCGGTGTAACATGATGCGGTTTAACAGGATATGGCATAACAGGATGTGGTGTAACGGGATGCGGTATAACAGGATGCGGTGTAACAGGATGTGGTATAACAGGATGCGGTGTTACATGATGCGGAAAACAGGATGCGGTGTAAGAGGTTGCGGTCGAACAGGATGCGGTGTAACAGGATGTGGTATAACAGTATGCGGTGTAACATGATGCGGTTTAACATGATATGGCATAACGGGATGCGGTGTAACGGGATGCGGTATAACATGATGTGGTATAACAGGATGCGGTATAACAGGAGCGGCATAACAGGATGCGGTGTAACGGGATGCGGTATAACAGGATGCGGTATAACAGGATGCGGTATAACATGATGCGGTTTAACAGGATGCGGTATAACAGGAGGCGGTGTAACAGGATGCGGTCGAACAGGATGCGGTATAACAGTATGCGGTGTAACATGATGTGGAATAACAGGATGCGGTGTAAGAGGTTGCGGTGAAACATGATGTGGTATAACAGGATGCGGTATAACATGATGCGGTATAACAGGATGCAGTATAACAGGATGTGGTGTAACATGATGCGGTATAACGGGATGCGGTATAACAGGATGTGGTGTAACAGGATGCGGTATAACGGGATGCGGTGTAACAGGATGTGGTATAACAGGATGCGTTGTAACATGATGCGGTTTAACAGGATATGGCGTTACAGGATGTGGTGTTACAGGATGCGGTTTAACAGGATATGGCGTTACAGGATGTGGTGTTACAGGATGCGGTTTAACAGGATATGGCGTTACAGGATGTGGTGTTACAGGATGCGGTTTAACAGGATATGGTGTTACAGGATGTGGTGTTACAGGATGAGGTGTAACAAGATATGGTGTAACAGGACGTGGTGTAACGGGATGTGGTGTAACAGGATATGGCGTAACAGAATGCGGTGTAACAGGATGTGGTGAAACATGATGTGGTGAAACAGGATGCGGTATAACAGGATGCGGTATAACAGGATATGGTATGACAGGATGCGGTATAACAGGATATGGTATGACAGGATGCGGTATAACATGATGTGGTGTAACAGGATGTGGTATAACAGGATGCGGTATAACAGGATATGGTATGACAGGATGCGGTATAACATGATGTGGTGTAACAGGATATGGTGTAACAGGATGCGGTGTAAAAGGATGCGGTATAACATGATGTGTTTAACAGGATGCGGTGTAACAGGATGCGGTATAGCAAGATGCGGTGTATAATAGGATATGGTGTAACAGGATGCAGTGTAACGGAATGCGGTGTAACAGGATGTGGTTATCAGGATGCGGTGTAACAGGATGTGGTGTAACAGGATGCGGTATAACAGGATGTGGTGTAAAAGGATGTGGTGTAACGGGATGCGGTATAACAGGATGCAGTATAACAGGATGTGGTGTAACAGGATGCGGTTTAACAGGATGTGGTGTAACAGGATTTGGTGTAACAGGATGTGGTTAACGGGATGCGGTATAACAGGATTTAGTGTAACATGATGCGGTGTAACGGGATGCGGTGTAACAGGATGTAGTGTAACATGATGCGGTGTAACGGGATGTGGTATAACATGATGTGTTCAACAGGATGTGGTGTAACAGAGTGTGGTGTAACAGGATGTGGTGTAACAGGATGCGGTGTAACAGCATGCGATGTAACAGGATGCGGTATAACAGGATGCGGTGAGAATACAAACAACACGAGAGTTCCATATGATAACCTTTAAATATTTATACTTCACTTCATTTTCATACAATATGATTTAAAATGCTTTCATCTCGTTAATTGCAAACATATTTGAGGAACATGGACAGTTCAAAACATTTAGAACATGGATGTAAATTAATCAATATAACTGTTTAATGAATCTAGTTAAACGTATGTTCTGGTTACAACGGGTATCGGAGTAGACATAAACTCATTACGCCCCACATAAATATATTGTTACGTTGTTCATTTCAATTACTAGTGATTGGGATAAATGTTATTCTAATTGCAAATATCAACATAAGATATCAACATGCAATTAAAAACATTTTAAAAATTGATAGGTTAACTAGTTTGTACTTTTGCAACTCTGTAGGACCTGTACCATGTATACGTATTTCGCCGTTATGTTTAGCGACCACGTGTAACGACAATTTCTGTTTAATGTTTACATAAACGAACATTTCGACCTCCTGACTGTACGCGTGTCTTTCATATTTCGCCTAACCAACTTGAAATGGCAGAATTCAGCTACCATGTTCACTAATTAAAAGTACTAAATGAACCGATTTAGATGCGTTTATCATAAACAGTGAGCATGTTAAAGTGTATAGAGCTATATCAGATGATATTTTTTCAAAAAGTTTCAAAAACTGAAAAACAATTATGCTTTCATATCCATTAGATCATTTTTCGCTTCAGTTTTAACAGAAACTCTCTCTATGATTTATTTGACATGCGAACAGTCCATTTTCATAGGAAAGTGTTCTAGAACACCCTATGAAATTATAACAATCGTCTTTTTTTCAACGGTTGAATCAAAGTACACGGAACCCATCCAAAGTTTTAATTTGCAATTAAGGTAGTCTAGTATCCTACTAACAACGATGCAAGTAATTATTTTGACATTAAATGACTGTTAGAATATAGCTATATACACTTTAACATTTGGTAGACTTCATGCTCGCATGTCAAATAGTGTTGTTTCCTTTTTTTCGTCATTTAGTATTTTTGCATCCACTATACAGCGGAATAGAAGGGGTTCTAAACATAGCCATTATTCCACTGTCCACAACCGCCGACGGACGGATAGACATGCTGAATAACTACATAGCAGTCTAAACGAGAATTGCATTGCGAATAAGACATATACACAAAGTTCAAAATGTCGTATACAAACCTTAGCTGCTGTAGATGTTCCAGGTTCTTCCAAAAGTAGCCACAGACGTGTCCTTAACGAGTTGTTGATCAGGTTATCTCTTTTAGCACGTATATGTGTATCAGTCAAACTTTCAAAAACATCAGTTATGTCATTACAATCTGCCTTTGGGTCCACTTTGTTTCCTCTGACATTATTGCCTTGTAGTTTATCCTCTTCCCCTACCAGTAGAGATATTGTCTCAAGTTCATTGTCAACCTCATGTATGCTTTTCCAGCAACAAGGTGCTACCGTTTTAAGTGGAATTTTCCAAAATACCATCTCCTGTTTAAAGGCACACGGACACACATCGCGTGGTATGTGTAGCATACCTGTCCGGTAAGCATTCAGGATGTGACGAAACATGCCCGGATCCCGATCAAACTTAGTTTCCGTAGTTTCACCAGAAGCTATTGAGCTTAAGACACTGCCTGGTATGGATGAGGCAGATGTTTTCGTTATATGGAATCTTTTCCCAGCAACTTCCACGGTTAATGATTCCGAATCCATTGTCATTAGAAAATTATAGTGAAAGTTCAGTTAAATAAGCACACGAACTCGTACTTGTGTCAATTTTGTGACAAAATCATAAAAGTCATGTTTCCATAAAGTATATTCCAAAACAAATTACGAACCTCCCAACCATACACATGTGCGGATGAATTTATGTCTGCTACTCAACCTTATGTATCCTTTAAACAGAATAATTGTAACAGTAATACCACATTCATCGATTTATATAAATATTTATTAACTCTATTAGAACAATATTCGCTTATTATTCCAAACATGACGATGGAATTAGACACGGTTAGGTACATCGATCGTCGCTTGGCAACTACACATTGTTAAATATTCAATGATTTAAAGTTCAATTGTCTAGAGATGGCTTGTGTGACAATATGCACACATTATTTATGATTTGAAGAAAAGTATATTCCAATGCAAGTTTGTTCGATTGTCAAGTTCATTCTTAGCTTTTGTATTAGATTCTATAAGTAAGGTATACATGTACGAAATGCACAGTCAATTAACACAGATATATTAGCTAACACTATGGAGCTTGTTCAGAACATTGTTATTTGGTCACTTGCCTACCTCCTCTTCAATTTGTTAGTCTTATTAACAAACATTATCTTAGACTGAGGTCAGTCTACTTCGTCGTTATAGTTCAGTTTAAATAATTAATAGTGTTAAAAGGAAATTATATAATCATATCAAGCTGATTTGTTAAAGTTAAGTGGATTAACGTTCCGCCGGAGAACCTATAATAAGAAATAATAAGCAAATATTTTCATGAGGTCTTTAATTGTGACACTCTTTGCTAGTTTTATGTTACATAAAAATTGTTAATCCGTCTCAAATAAAGCTATGGATATGTTTGGTCGACATCTAAGTTTTTTAAGGATTCGAAACGGAGTGATGTTTTTTTCATACATTTGTGGTGTTTTTTATACATTTATTATGGATGGAAGAGCGATAGGTCATCAGCAAAGTTTAGGTCACAAGGGCCAATGTATCCCATGTCTTCTTATCTGTACAGTTCCAAATCATTAAGTCAATGTAGAATAGAAAGCGAATGGACAACCTATATATGACAACGTTACTTTGCAGCTGCGCATCCTCACAAATCAGTGGTTAGTCAAGTTTCAAGACTATATGTTTCGGAAGCAAACATGCAATGGTTAATCTAGATTGTGTCTATAATAACTTTGAAACTTACGGACAATCTGCCTTCATGTAACTTACTCAACAAGTCATGTTGAAAGTATAAGAGTAATGGATTGTGAATATTTGTTTTCTAGCATTTTATAATGTTCAGTAGCCACCACGACTAAAACAATCAAAGACTTGCTCGAAGTACATGAAGTACATGAGTTCCATTCTATTGATTTTTTTTTATTCTAATCCCTAGTGTTGCTGTTTGGTCAGCACAGCTTATATAGTTCCTGAAACCTGCCAATTGGTATCTTAGTATTTATCTATTGTGTTTGAAGCGCATTGTGATTCTTTTTCTTCCACTGCTGCTATTAATTTATCCCTCAGTCTATACACATATTGCATTCTCTAAGGACATATTTTGGGGGTTCTTGACGAAAGGTCCCTCGTTCAATTCTTTTGAAATGTTTTCACTTCCCAAGATCTCTACAAGTTCTGTAGCATATTTGTTAGCATTTTCTCTATTTCGGTGATTTATCTGGTCAAGATAATTTGCTTGATTTTAATTAGCTTCTGGTGGCTTGTTGGATATCTGTTTTAGTACGTTTATTGATACAAGGTATATTCTGATGAGTTCTTTTGAATCTCTTGTAATGTTTGCCCTTTTTTTTGGTTGACCATGCCTGTTCATTGAAACGTTTTATCTAGTCTTCAAGTATGGCGATGGTTTTTCTTTTATTTGCTGGTAATTATTATTACAGGTGTCCTGCAAGCTTTTGTGTGGCATCATATAATTATTTTGCTTCTTTTATCTGCAGCTTCTTCTACTTGTGAAGCCAGGTACATGTATCGATTACCCTTCTGTCCAGCCTTACATGTAGTCTTACATCAGTGTTGTGACGTTACGCACGAAACTGGTACATAAAACGTTGCGTCAAAAACGTCAACTTTCACAGGTCGACGTCGTTTTCTAAAAATGCGTTTAGTTACTTACATGACTTAAAGTGATGACGGAAAGTTAATTACATTTTCAAATACATATACATAACAGGTTCTTATTTTGATACCCTAATGTTTGATAAGGCGAAAATAGTTATAAAATGCTGGAGTATTTGCTTGTTTGAAGTTGTTTCCCTTTCTTCTTCTGTTTCTACTTTTGCAGTATTCTCTCTTTGATCTTCATCGTTTCTAGTGACACTCATTCTTTGTTAGGTTCTTCTTTTTTCCATGAATTTCCTCACAGGTAGAGTTGATATGTTTCTTTTAATTTCCCACAAAATTCTCTATATCACCTACCAGTACATTGTAACTAAAGTAAAATCATTAATTTTCGTGGGGGTTAAATTTCGTGGATTTCGTGGTTCACCTCAACCACAAAATTTAATCCAAACGAACGTTAATTTGATCCTTATTTTATTAACTGAAACGCAAAATCTACGAATTCAAGTCACAACGAAATTGTCTTTTTTACCAAAGCCACGAAATTTCGACCCAACGAAAGTAAATGATTTTACAGTATTTCATGGTGCTTTTGTCTTTGAGGAATTCGACTTTGAACTTTGTATAAGCATATTCTGTTCTGATGCAACCGTGATAAGCTCCTCGTCATACACAAACATCATGGAGAGATATTCAAAACTTCTGATTTATACATAGATCTACATGTTCAATTTGGTTTTAAACTAGAACCATCACTGTCGTGATCAGGGCCCTGTCGTTATCATTGTCAATAAGTATTGCAAGTTTCATTTGAATATCTTGAAGTTTTTGAACTATGGCCAATGTTTAAGTTTTGAAGTCGAAAAAGGGGCACAAGCCAAAATTTATTAAAGCTAGAGCTGTTGCCCTTTGCTACACGTGTGTGTATTGTCACTGTCAATATGTATAGCAAGTTTCATTTGAATATCTGTAACGGTTTTGAAGTAATGTAGAAAAAAAGATGAAAAATGAGGAAAATTGTAATTTTACAAAGGGCCATAATTCTTACAATATTGTAGCTGGAGTAACATAACTTGGCATACAATAGTGTATTGTTGCTGTGACCTTATGTATAAAGTTTAAAGTTGATACCTTTAACGGTTTGCAAGTTATTAAGAAAAAAAAAGATGAAAAATGTGGACGGACAGACGGACAGACAGACGGACAGACAGACGGACAGGGTGATTACTATAGGGCACCTGCCTAATATAGTAATAATGTGGTCAGGTAAAACCCATGTTGCTTTTTGTAGTTTGTGTATAATTATAACCTATTTACAGTTCAGCTGTATCATTAATAAAAACACATTATTAACTAAAGTTAGAATAGGACATTAATTCTAGAATGTAGTCGGATTTCAACACTTTAAAACATGAACTAGAAGGGTTTGGACATAAAGATGTGTGTACTCCATAAATAGAAATAGCACCAGTGTCAGTGTTACTCATCCAAAATTAAATTCCTGACAATAGTTATAATAAGGCTAGACACTAAAAAATGAAAGTATTCAATAATATTCATGTGGAGTTCAACTGAAATTTGACCCCTGATTAAGGATGTGAATCCATCCAGCATAAAATCAATGTGCCTCCGCTCTCTCCGTTCTCCTAATACTGGTCATCTAGAAATTGTCCAATCATGTCCGATTTGTACCCAACAAAATTACAGATGGAACAAGTTCAAATGTGAAGCACTCTGTACTTGACTTTCTCTGATCTGGTTCAATAAATTTATATTTGGTTGGACAGTTTTCACACCTTAGGTGAACGTTAAATGATTTAACTTTCAAAGATGTCTTTGCAAATACTGTAACACGCAATCAATCCAATGTCGCACAGAAATGGTGGCATTGCCAAGTGTCACACGTATGACTTAGAAAGAAACATTGATATCACCAAAAATGAATATTTCAAGCACTCCTATATACTTACTTCACAATTAATGACATACTGTGGACTTTTTTGCTTACCTGCTTATCGGGAGACATGGGTTAAAGTGAATAGAGCTATATTCTTACAGTCATTTAATGTCAAAATAATTTCTTGCATCGTTGTTAGTATGCTTCTACACTACCTAAATTGCAAATTAAAACTTTGAAAGGGTTCAACGTACTTTGATTCAATCGTCGAAAAATAGAAAATTCTTATAATTTCATAGGGTGTTCTAGAACACTTTTGTATGAAAATGAGCAGTTCGCATGTCCAATAAATCACAGAGAGTTTCTGTTAAAACTGAAGCAAAAAATGATCTAATGAAAATGAAAGCATTATAAATGTTTTTCAGTTTTTGAAACTTTTTTTAAAAATTATCGTCCGCTATAGCTCTATACACTTTAAAATCCAGGTGTAGGCACTCATATGCCTGCCAATTTCATCAGAAAGCTGACCGGCAACTAATGCTATGCTTGGCATTTTTTTAAAAAAGAAGTTTGTGCATAACAGTAAGATTTTCATGTTTAAAATGTTAGCATATTGTCACTGGAATTCACAATGGTAGTATCCCAAAGTCCAGATAAATTACAACAATAACAAAACTGCTCTGTTTCATTTTTTATTGATAAACCAAGAGTTTACAGGTGGATACAGCATCAACAATATATTTTGCATATATGTATTTAAATGAAATATTGTCAAATTTACTAATTTAATAGTGGAAATTTTGCCTACATGGAACTCAAGAAAATATTTTTTTTTAATTAATATTTTTGCATGCCAAATGTATAAAATTCGCAACTTATAAATTTTTTCTACCAGAGGAAATATCCTTTTATACAGTAAGTGTTGTGCAATATTCTCATGTGTGAAAATTAGAAATTTTGAAAAACCTGAAATTCTCAAAAATTGCCAATTTATATGGGGAAAATAAAGAAAAAACATACATATTGATTCACTCAAAAGCCTGAAGTTCATGTATATGCCTGAAAACTTTCGCCCATGTATTCTGCAGACAAATGTCAGCCAAGCTGTCTTTAACTCATGGAAGTATGCTACATCAATAAAACATCTCATACATACAGTAATCCATGTGATGTTTGATCATTTAAAATGATGTGACAGTCAAGGTGTAAATATTTTATGACCTTTGGGAATATGATATTTACATGTTCTGACTTACTAGTTTATGTACAGGGTGTTTCATAATATCTGTCCCCATTACAAATAAATGTCATGAGTACATGCATAATCTCAACTGATATCTTCAAACATCAATAGAAAGCCAACATTTCGAAGTTTTATTCAGTATATAACATGGCAATGTTTCTTTCAAAGCAATTCGATAATTGTCAAAATGACGTTCAAAGTTATTTTAACCCAAATTGATATCATATCTTGTAAAGTATTGAATGATAAAACAATTCTGTTAATGTTTATTAACAAAATAATATTTTGATTTGAAAGTTTATATTATATACAATAAAATGAAAATATTTTGATGTAGCAGTAACTTTGGTTTCTAGTTGCTAGGCAATGGAAGAACATAACCATGCAGATACATTCTTTCTTGTAGTCAAGCAAACAGGTGACAGGTTTTCAAATAACGGGGACAGATATTATGAAACACCCTGTATATTTGATCAGCAAGAGTTAAATGAACAAAACGTGATAATATTGATCTCTGTTGTGAATGCATGGATCATTGAATGATAACCAGATAATTAGTGAATACATGAATGAACACACAACTTTCAAACAGACTGTACTGTTTTATTCACATTGTATCTAACATTACACTGAGTCAGTGTTCAAAATAACAAGAGATATTTTGTAAAACATGTAAGCTCTCATGTCAGCCAAATAGTCATGCACCAGAATTAGACATAAAAAATAAAAATGTTTTATTATCACTGGGTCCCTCCAAAGCGCATCAGTTATAACCTTTCACCTACTGGCTGTAACAACAATATGGGCCATCTATTATTGATGACCAACCTCAATGGGCAAGTATTCTTTACTGGAATAAATGAACTGAAACTGTTTGGTCTACCAGGCAGACTCATCGACTGACTTACAGACATGATCAAAGCAATATGTCCCCTCATCAAAGACGGATTTAGAGCATAATAACTGAAACTGAGCCATCAATTGTAACAGTATGTGTCCAAAACCTACATAATTTCATGAGACAAATACATGACATAGTTCAAAATATTGTATAAAATGAAACAGTATTATTTTGATGTATCAATGCAAATCTTTATAATCACATGGAAATGTATTGTTCTATGTGAAAGTAATTTTAAGGCATATCGACAACTAGGGCCAGCAAACATGAACAAATAATAAAATATTTGCTATTGGTAGTAACATGATGAACATGAAAATTTCATCATGAAAAATGAAAACCATTTACACAAATTTAAAATTTATTAAGAAACGTCTATTTCCTTTAAAGTCATCATAAGTGTCACATATCTTGTTGGCAACCCAGACAAGGGCCAGGTAAGTAGGGACCCGGATGCCACCTTCAAATTTTCATTGAAGTGTATGACCTGTTGCTTCTAGGAAGCCAATCAGGCCCGGTGATTATAAACATTGGAGAACATACTCCATGCTCCAACTCATACTCCATACTCAAATTGGAGCATTTCTAAGTTACAAAAATTGCTGTAACTTCTTTAATACTAAATGGAAACATATGAAATGGGGGTTCATTTTCTTAATCAGATCATTTGCTACAATTTGGTGTTGGTTTTGATGCGAAATTTTAAAAAGATCTGTTTTTCAAGTTAGTGCATGGAGTATGGAATTTGGGTATGAGAATGAGAAATGTTTATAATCACCGGGCCAGGATTGCACGATTACAAATCCACTTGTACACTTATCAAAATCATTTAAAATTGCTTCATTACATGAAAACAATCTTCTTTGGTGAACGTGACAGTAATGTAATATTTGATACATCCTCCGCATAAAACCATATCTAAAATCCACAAGCTGGCTTCTTTGTTCTTAATCCACGTAATTTGATACTCTCAAAACTAAACGAGTTTTACAGTATGTCATGTGCCATAAGCTGACTTCTTTGTTCTAAATTTGGCCAGGAATTTTCGATAGTTAATTTCGGTGATATACACATCTACTATAACACTCTCCGGATCATCTGTGACATCTGTACATACCACGGTCGCTTCTTTATGTAACCAACTACAAGATAACAAGATCAACAATACTGTTAGTACATGGAAAACAAGTCATTTGGAATTGCAAGCAATACAGAAGGCCCCTACCTGGGCTTCAGGTTACCAATGTTTCTGTTGCTGCAGTTGGCATGGCAACCACAATTTTGTCCGAATAAAAAAAATGTTTTGACATAATCACCTTATTGGTCCCTATCCATATACAAAAGTTCATAAACCTACATTGAAAACTGCTTAAGTTATGGCAGGATCTAGATTTCTTGCAGAAAATTGGACATACTGACGGAGGGCAAACCTATAGATTAAGGCTATGGTAACTAATTCAATTTATAGAGGCTTGTACCATAGTTTTGCGATGAGCCCTCAAAGTATCTCCAACAAAGGGTCATAACTCTGACAACTAGAAATTTGTGCCCTCGGGCAAATTATGTTGAGCCTCGGCGCACATTGAAAAAATGCACTGACTTAAATGTGCTAAGTTACATCTAATGCCAGCATGCATAAAGAATAAATTATACCTTCTAACTTCAATTTGACCTTTGACCTCTAACTGTGACCTTGACCTTTGAGAAAAGAACCAGGGGTTGCTCATGACACTCCGATTAATAGAGGTTGACACCCATGGCAATTTCAAGCAAGATTGGTCAATGCATGACAAAATTATGGTCCAGACAAGCTTCTTTAGAAATTTGACTGCAACTGTGACCTTGACCTTTGATATAGGAACCTGAGGGTTGAGCATGACACTCCAGCTTATGGAGGTGAATATTCATGGCAAGGACAAGGCCTATAATGGTAATTTTTGAAGTTTGACCTCTGAGTGTGACCTTGACCTTTGAGCTAGAGACCTGTATCTTACGCACTGCACACGGCCTCATGGTGTTTAACAAATTTGCCAAGTTATTTAAAAATGTGTCAATGTATGAGTGAGATACAGCCCGGACAAGGTCTATAATGGTCATTGTTGATGCTTGACTTCTAAGTGTGACCTTGACCTTTGAGCTACAGATTTGCATCTTGGGCACTGCACACCGCCTCATGGTGTTTAACAATTATGCCAAGTTATTTAAAAAAATCACCCAACAAATGAAGAACACATGGTCCGGACAAGCGGTATTATGCCCATTTTGGACCTTTGACCTCCAAGAGTGACCTTGACCTTCAAGCTAGGGGTACTGGTCTTGGGCGCGACACGCTGCCTCAACACGGTGAAATTTGTGCCTATGTATTTCAAAATCACCCAACAAATGAAGAACATATGGTCCGGACAAGCAGTATTATGCCCATTTTGGACCTTTGACCTCCAAGAGTGACCTTGACCTTCAAGCTAGGGGTACTGGTCTTGGGCGTGACACGCCGCCTCAAGACGGGGAACATTTGTGCCAATGTATTTCAAAATCACCCATTGAATGATGAAGAAACAGCCCGGACAAAATCAGAAGGACGCACGCACGGACGCACGCACATACACTTAACAGCCAATTGTGACAACTATATCGAGCTCACTGCAAGTGGGTTCAACAAAAAGTATCCAAAATAAAATTCTTGACAATATGCACAACTAGGCTTGGTATCAAGTATTAATGTAAAGTTTCAATGAAATCCAAATTGATGGTACATGTATTAAAAGATAAATGCTGACAAACTTTGTGACATCAGTCCAGACAGAGCGAGCTGAGGTCGAGGCCCTATGTCCCAGCCGGGACGAAGAGGACTAAGTCAAGTAAATACTAAGCCAGTTACTTGAAAAGATGGCAAAAACCAACAACATTCATTTGAGGTCCCAAGGTCATCAGACTAAGAGGCTTTTATAAAAACTGACAACATCACAAAACTGACTCAATCGAATACAAACAAACAAATTTTTCTAGAAAGTATTTCAAACACAGCTACTACCTAAAGTAAGGTCCATTTAAAGGAATCTTCAATCTTTTTTGACGGACATCTATGGCTTTAAGTAATTTGTCCTGAATTTCGGGTAACAGAACGTCCATACCCTGTCCAGTCACAGCTGATATAGGGAACACATAATCTCCAACTAAATAATCAAAACTGTCAGAGCTGAAATACACAATGACAAACAAAGAGATGAAAGTAAAACACATATGCCCCATGTAAGCCAAATAGTCGGAAATGGTGACCTTGACCATTGATCTCAAAATCAATAGGGGTTACTACTTATTTCACATTAAAAAATATATACATTTTATTACAATCCTAGCAAGATAAAAACATTTATAACTAAATGAATTTGTTGCATTTCTAAGTATAATTTTCAACCACTTAAACCATTAGAAATCTATTTTGTGGGGTGCAGTTGTTGATCAGTTAAACGTTTTTGATTATGGATTGAGAGGTCTCTGATTTTATGAAACATGTTTCAGTGCTGTACTACTGGTTGTCTGCTAAGTTAAAGAATTAACAAGTAGATTTGGGAAAAAGCTACTTGAGTATCACACTCAGATTACATTTTTACTTGTATCTCTCAAAAGTTTTGTTCTATTCCTGCAAAAGGGTAAAGACCAATGACTCTTCACTCACTCACGACTATAAGTCAAACATAAACAAACATCAGGGTTGTCAATACAGCCAAATAAAAATCATTATGGCTGATCACTTTTATCAAACGTTGACCTTCAACCTCATTATTTCTATATATAACTCAATTTGTATATAAGAAAATCCTTCAGAGCAGCTTAATAGGTGATACCGGAACTTTATGCACAATGGTTTTTCCGTTAATTTACATGTAGGTACAAATATATCTGGCCCATTAAGACCAGTTTTGTATTCATATTACGCAAACACAACTGACCCTTACTCTATTGTTCAAATATGAATATTCAAGTGACACAAGGATTATAACTGTAAAAATCTATTTGTACCTACAGATTAGTGGAGATCCGGAGAAGGACTATTGACCATAACTTTTTCATTTCTAGAGATATTGGGATCAAATAATTTTTATTTTGGTCAGAAATTGAAGCTCTTTTAAGATGGACAAATTTGGAATTTTAGATGAATCAGGGAATTTTAGATGGATCAGGGAATTTTAGATGAATTAGGGAATTGTAGATGAATCAGGGAATTGTAGATGAACCAGGGAATTTTAGATGAATCAGGGAATTTTAGATGAATCAGGGAATTTTAGATGAATCAGGGAATTTTAGTTGAATCAGGATGAATCAGGGAATTTTAGATGAATCAGGGAATTGTAGATGAATCAGGGAATTTTAGATGAATCAGGGAATTTTAGATGAATCAGGGAATTTCATATGAATCAGGAAATTTTAGACGAATCAGGGAATTGTAGATGAATCAGGGAATTTTAGATGAATCAGGGAATTTTAGACAGGGAATTTTAGATGAATCAGGGAATTTTAGATGAATCAGAGAATTTTAGATGAATCAGGACATTTGAGTTCATACCTGTCTAAACAATCCACCTTATTGCAGACTTCAATAATTGTGTTGAGTTTATCTGCAGGTATCAATTTACTGACCGAGTCTATAACCTGAAACTTCTGTTCCTCGGTATCCGGGTGACTGATATCTCGGACATGTATGATGACGTCCTATAATACAAAGAGAATATGTTACAAGGGGTGATAAAGTTTAAAGACAAATGGCGTAATGTTTTTTATTTCTTGATATTTTAGCATGAATTTTTTCCAAACTGTTCAATCATCCCCTGTAGAATTGTGTTCGTAGGACATTGGTGCCCCCATTATAGTTAAGCACATATCATTTAGGGGTATAAAATATTATAATTAAAGTAACCATAATTGTGACTAGTTGACATGGTTGATTCAGTCTCCAAACATCTTACCATCTGCCTTCAATGTTGCATTTTTAGAAGCAATTTACATTTCACAAAATTGATTATCTTGTAAATTCAACAAAGTTTAGGGTTAAACTTATTGGTTTGTTCAGTTAATTTGAAAAATGAATGAATGAGCGGCAAACAAATAACATCATATTAAAATTGTTTGCACAACTTACTTCACACAACAACTGCCTTTGTTATAACCAAGCAGAAATACACACATACTATTTCAATGGGACCAAGAAACCATTAGGTTAAAGCCGATTTTTTGCTATAACAGATTTCCTTATAAGTGAGTGGTACTATATTGAAATAAACAAGAAAGCAGACAGGGATTTTTTTTTCGTTCCCTATAACTGAATTTTTGTTGTAAGTGAGTTTGTTATAAGCGAATTCTACTGTATATCAAGGGTTTGGTTCAAAACTATGATATTAAACTGCATCATTATACATAGGCAGCTAAAATAGTTTTGCACTGAGTTCTCTAATTATTATTCATAATTTTCAATTTACTTACTGCAGATATGGTGTCTTCTAGTGTAGCAGTGAACGCGGACTTCATATTACTGGGCATGTCTGATATAAACCCTACTGTATCCATATATACAACCATCATATGATTAGGTAATAATCCACTATGTGCCGTCACATCTAACGTGGCAAATAATCGGTTACGTGGAATCAAAGCTTTGTCACCAGTCAGTGCTTTAATCAGAGTAGTCTTTCCTGAAACAGGTAAAAAAGGTAAGTTAACAATTTTTGAGGACTGTTTTCAGCTGTTCGGCTGCTCAACCACCCTTTGAAATTTTAACTTTCCAAGGTCATTGGACTACATGATGAAACCTACATTTGAGTCTCCCTGAAGAGACTATTTCTCTCCTGTGGGTGTGGCAGCCAAAATCAATCTGGGGCATCCAGGAATAGACATTGCCCTCACAGGTACCAATATACACCTTGGGAGTTGAGCATGGGGTTATTCTTGCTCAGAGAAATTAACCAGTGGTCCAGACGAGGGTTGATCCTAGGACTCCTTTAGTGCGCCCATGATAATAAGACAGAAAAATTTCACAACTTTAAGGTGGATCAATTAAATGTGCATTCATTACTTATCAGTGATGTTTTTAGACCATATCTGTTTACTTCAGTAATGTGTAAAACCAGTTTTTAATTTTCTTTTCAAACATATCGAGCATATATAGCCTTTATTTGTCAGCTTTCTGCTGAAATATGGCTGGTATATATTATATTATTGCCTAAACCCGGATTTGAACCCGGGTCCCAGATTTGAACCCGGGTTGCCAGATTAGACTCAAAGCACCCTAACCACTGAGTAACAGTTGACCAAACGGATTCATATTTGTAAACATCTCATATAATTGTATCCTTGGAGCATACGGAAAGGCTACATATTTAATGCCCTTACACGATATTGTAAACAATTTGAAAACAAAACAACAAAACAACAGATACTGTAAAATCATTAATTTTCGTGGGGGATTAAATTTCGTGGATTTCGTGGTTTACTTAAACCACGAACTTTAATCCCAACGAACATTGATTTTGACCCTTGTTTTGTTACCTGAAATGCAAAATCCACGAATTCAAGTGCCAACGAAATAGTCTTTTTTACCAAAACCACGAAATTTCGTCCCAACGAAATTAAATGATTTTACAGTAGTTGAAATAGACAAACCAGAGTTAGTATATCCTATAACAGCTATAGTGGGAATTTGTCGATAATTACGACGAGAACGAACCATGCTTCGTTGTTTCTTCAATGTAACCAGGGATGTTTTCAGTTTCTTTTCTTGATCCTGTCAGAATAATAAAGATAAAGATGGCAACAATAACAAACATCGGTACTGGAGAACTCAGTCATTCTTTCAATAGAGTGCTCAGGTACACAGAAAAACATAAATGTGCATGATATAATTATTTGGAAAATGTGAATGTTGTAGGGTCTGCAAACATGTGTATTCAAATATGGGTTCTTATATGTGTTATGCACCCAATGATCACATGCATACAATGTCATTTATTTTTTAACAGTTACATAATGTGTAAGTTTTACTCTCAATGAATAAGTATACAGTATTAATTTTGGCATAACAATTTAAAATAGATAACATTGTACAATGTAATGTAATTGCTTGGTCCGTTCCTATGGTAGATGAAATCTTGATTTATAATAGTAAAAGATTGACATAATACATTGTTTGCTCACAGTTATCATTCCTTCACATAGGTAAACAAGTCTTAGAATGCGTTATTTAATGATTTCTTAATCGAAAGCTCAGTGCAAAACTATTGCAACTACATCGATTTAAAGAGGCATGTACCATAGTTTTACACTAAGCCCTCGTAATAGACTATCACACCCGATTAGTAATACTCCCTGCTATGTGTCATAAACAAATTAATAGCTGATGATTAACACTTACTGTCACTGGGACTTGAATGAACCAATGGCTAAGCAGTCTGCAAAATAGCACTTGTACAGTTGTCCAATACAATTAAGCGTTGATTTGGAAAAGTAACTTCTGCAGGTAATATGTTTAGAGTACAAAGCAAAAATGGTCAAATTTTCCAATTTGGCCAAGTAGTTTCAAATTCTAACTTGGTAGATTTTCTAAGTGTTTTGATTATACCAACAATTGGTGACCTTGTGTGGATGATACAGATTGCAGTTACACTGTTTATTGTAATTTTAGTATCACATGTTCATACCTTGATGGGTAGTGTAGCACCATAACGTGGCATGTCCTCGTTGAACTTAAAACTTGCTCTATGCATTAAACAAAACCTAAAATGGAAAAAAACATAAGTAGACTGACAAGACAGCAAAGATGACCTTGTATCGCTCACCTGCGCACAAGTTGAACCATATTCAAACTGGACATTGAGTTTGGTTGTCATGGAAATCAGAGTTATACACAGATTTCATTCATTTAGCTATTTTTAGAATGGACCATTCAAGGAACATTATCATCTGTTTGTAATGTTAGCAAGCCTGTATATTCAGATAAAAAAATCTTACTATAGATATATAAGAAAAGACAAGCTCCATCCACTGGTGGCCATGTTTTTTGAAGAATTTTGACAAAAGTGAGTCACTTAACAACCATTTCTGTAAATATTATAGAAATCTTGCCATCGGTTGATTTATTTAGATTATTTGAAGGTGTGCTTTGATCAATCGTCGAAAAATAGATGATTCTTATAATTTCATAGGGTGTTCTAGTACACTTTCGTATGAAAATTGACAGTTCGCATGTCCAATAATCACAGAGAGAGTTTCTGGTAAAACTTAATCGAAAAATGATCTACTGGATATGAAAGCATAATTGTTTTTCAGTTTTTGAAACTTTTTAAAAAATATTGTCCGATATAGCTCTATACACTTTAAAGGAGTCTAGAAAACACAGGTTATAAAGCGGGCCTTTGGACTTTGTTTTAGTGACGAGTTAAAAAAATGTTGATCCCAAAGACAACAAGTGGTATATTCTTTTATCACATTACCATAGTTAACAAGGAAAATCAAGATCAGAAATAACGAATTTAAGTCATTGTCATATCGTTTATTGGTCGCGTCATGCATATATTATTATACAATGTCATGTACTGCCATTTGTTCTCACTTGGAAGACTATGGGATTAATGTGATTAATAATTGACATTATGACAGAGCATGGCCAAACAATCTCGACTTAGAGACTACTCGTCACTCGTCTCTTGCAATGGAGATAAAGGTCAGAAATTAAAAAATCTCCTAGCAGATTGCCCCACATCTAGACAGAGCAGAGATCGCTGCTCCTGGTTGTTTGTCCAAGACTGCTTGGCGAAGGTTTTCAAGCTAATCAATTGGAATGTGTGATTATAATAAACGTTAGAATTGATTTAAAGGGTATTGATTAACAACTGGCTTAATGTCAATTATGAAGAATAGTGTTAAAAGATACTTAAAATGAGTTTATGATAGGGCTGTAACGGTATACCGAGGATCACGAAACACCGCAGACTTCAGTCCCACACGGTACAAGACTTCAAAATTTTGGTATGATTCGATATAAGCTTTTTTATAAGCAAAATAATATTCAGACAACGAAACATCTGACAGCCTACTGATTATGTATAATGTGTCACTTGTTTCAATTGTATTAAGATATGCTTCATCTTGTCCAAATGCATTTAAAATAGTTGATAGGCACATAATAATTGCTGTGATAGAAGCAACAAATTCATTATCACTGAAAATTTTAAGTATTTGAGCTGCTGTTAGAGAATATTGTATCATACTGAAATATACCAAACCGTTAGAAAAAAATTATGGTACGTATCATACTGTGAGGTGAGCGTACCGTTACACCCCTAGTTTATGATAGTAATGTAAAACAGTAGTTTCATACTTCAGGTAGGGAAGTTCTGCCAGCGCCACATGTATCTTAGCCTCTCTGGTCACTGCATAAGATTTGAATACTTGAGTTATTATAAAACTCCTGAAAAAAGAATATAAAATATCAACAAATCAAATTTTCTCAAAATATACACTTTGGAAAAACACTTAAAATATAACACAGGTGTATAGTTTGGCTATTTTGACCTGAATCTGACCTTTATGCAAGAATATATTACAAGGTTCTTGCTTTGAATATATCAATTTCCACAAGCAAATGATGTGTGTTTATATTATATCTCGAGCGTCATCGTGATACTCCCCCGATTAGGAAAACATACAATCGGTTTTGTAAACGTAGACAATATAATAAAAAAAATTATTGACTGTTAAATTATGGTGATCAATAGGTCAGGTTCATGTCAATGTGGCCAAGCTATAAAAATCTAACATTTTGGTGAACAGTAAAATCATTAATATTAGCCTGGAAATCAAAAAGTGAAATTCAAGGACTTTCTTGTTTTTTTAAGACCCATGGAACCCCTGTACTCTTGAATACGGATTGAACCTCTACAGAGACATTTGGTCATTTCTGTTCCCAATCAAAAAAAAAGAAGAACTGGTAGGTGACCTTGAGGAAATATCATGCATATCAGTGCTATATACACTTGGCAGTTTAAAGAACAAAGTTAGCGCATCAATTTCTTGAGTCATATTTATTTTTACAAAGTTTCTCCCCCGTTGAAGCCAGAGCTCTTTGGCAATTGGGTAGGGACAGAGGTGCTACTGTGGCATGAACACCAGTCTTGTTTCGTGAGCAATTAACACACATCCCTACACCAGAAGTCTGCTGCAAACAAAGCAATGTTCTCTTGGTAAAATTTGTCGTATCCATTCTCAAATTATCATAACTTTATCATGAAAGACTTTAAATTTTTCCATCAAGTAACTTTCATTTTCTGTAAAACAATTGCATTCTTTAGACTAGTACAGCAAATCTTGATTTCAAGATTATTCTGGATTTGCAGGACCGACTGAATGGCAAAGAAAAAAATTATGATAGTGGAGTGCAAAAAATACCTGTCATATACCGGAACCTTCCATTTTTGCTGAGCTGTGACTAACAGAGGTGATGATAAATCATTCATGGTAACAAATACAGCAGTGACATCAGGTAGTGACTTGATCACTTCAGATGCTTTCTCAAATGCTGAAGTCATCTGTCGTGAATTGAGACTATTCTTTACCTTCACAATCATCTGGGAAAAGATAAAACACAATGTTAAAATTCAAACATTAGTTTCATGCAATAAAATACAATATATTTATTGCATTAACCATAATTACAATATAATTTGGTCCAGGTATTAACTAAAAATAATTCACTACAATACTGTAAAATCATTAAACTTTGATCAGACAAAATTTCGTGGTTTTGGTAAAATTGACCATTTTGATGGGACATTAATTCGTGGATTTTACATTTCAAGTCATAAATACAAGGGTCAAAATTATTGTTTAATCCGATGTCATTTATAAATTTATTGTTTGTGGTTGAATGTGAACCATGAAATTTAATCTTTTAAAAAGAGTGGACACAAAATGTACAGCTGAAACGGTGAAACCTTTCACCTTGGCCCTGAGCCATCCATTCAGATGTCCAGTGCTAGCAAAATATGTCTCCCCAAGGGTACGTAACTCACTGATTTAGTTTCTCTCTGGGTATTAACAGTAGATAACTCACTTATTTATCGCATGACTTACCGCGTCAACAACATCCCATTTTGGTATAGCTTCAATCAGAGCAATATTCTCATCTAGATCAAGTTCAATTGTCTCTGCGTTTCTTGGAGGTTCCATACTTTTCAAAGACCTATACAGACTATCTGAAAATACATAATTAATAGTTTTATCACATTTTTGTACGACTTTCAAGTAAAAACAAAACATCACTGTCATCAATGCACAGGCTGAGAGGGTGAAGGCGTGGCCTGGACCTCCTGGATTTTTTTTTCAAAATTGCGGGTCTTGCATATATATTTTCAAACAAAGTTTGACAGGGCTTTACTCCTTTAGAGTCTAGCCTGGAAAAAACACTATTAAGACTAATTAACCATTTGAGCTTTCAAAGTTATATTTTTACATCAACATATAAGAAATGTGGTCTTGAATTTTACTTACATGTATATAGAATTTTCTAGTTACAAATGCTTTTAACAAGGGTTCTACTGAGGCATAATGCTCAATCCTGAAAACAAGTCGCAAGTCAGTTTGGAGTGCATTTACAACACATTCTTCTACCTATCTAGGTTCCTAAAAATTGTTTTATTGCTTATATTTAGACAATGGAACTACAGATGACCATAACTTTGTCAATTCATTGAATTTGTTCATCAAATAACTTTTATTTTGTGCAGAAAAGATATTATTTTATATGCAGCCAATCCAGATTTCAGGATTATTCCAGAATTGAAGAACCTCTGTAAATTAAAAGATCATATTGATTATTTTGCAAGTGTTTCACTGAATTGGTGGAATAAGGTTTTGAAACTGGAGAATTAACACAGACTTGGAAGTTTATAGGCTATAACAGCCAGTCCAGCTAAACAAATGCTAGAAGGCGTTTTATGATAAGCAGTTTGGGACAATGGATAAAAATGATAAATTGATTCTTTCAAATACCTAAACTACATTAATAAATGTATTTTAAATCTTTGATTCGTTTTATGCCAATATATACCAAACGATATTTACATATTTGGAGAACAAAGACTTTGTGCCCAGTTTCCTGAAGATGACAGAATTGTTTCACCGATGCATTAAACTCCGCATTCAGTGCATCCACCCCTGAAATTATACAAGAATAACATACATTCATGAGTGTGTAACAGCCTTTAGAAATACTAGATGTACATGTTTATATAACATTTTTAATCATTTAAGATATGAGACAATGTCTATGGTATCTTAATCATTTACGTTTTTAGTGCAACACTTTTATGCAAAACATTGCAACACAATTTAAGCCCTATTTTAGTGGCAACAGCACAAGTTTGGCATTGAGTGTAACAGCCCACTTGTCAGGGTAAATGTTCAGTCGCTTGAAAAGACTCATGTCTCACTTAAAGTGACTTTGAAAATAAGACTTAAAATTTGGTACTTTAATAGCTTACAACAAGTGTTTCCTTTGAATTTGGAGTAGGGCTTTTACCCTTGAAATTCCAAAGAGCCACATTTTGTAAATTTGAGATTTGGGTTTGAAAGGTCACCTACTCTTATAATCATGGGTATGTTCATTGTTGTCTTTAAAATGGTCAAATTTAGATAGAAGTATGAGCATTTCCAGAAGATGGTGGGATACCTGCAAACATTGATGTATTGAAACATGTATTCACAATTTTTATAACCCTTTTAGATTCTGATTGAAGATAGTGGGACCCCCTACTTTACACTGAACTATTGCAGCATGTACTCACCTGAGGTTTCCACATCTTCATAATCTTCATCAAGTGTGTTATCTTCATCATTGACACCGTCTTCATCTCCCGACACAACACGACAGTAACATCGTAGCGGTGTCATATGTCCCGACACAACACAACTGTAACATGGCGCCTGTGTCATGTGTCCCGACACAACACGACAGTAACATCGCACCGATGCTAAGTTTCTGACAGTATAAGAAATAGACCAGGGAAATGACAGAATATGTCTACCAGTAAGGGATCCATATTTCCTTGATGCATTCTGTCTGTACTCTATACAGGTATTATACCTGCTACGCACAGTTTTTGATAGCTTTGCAATACTAACACGTTTCTTACAACTTTGTCTCCACTCCCTATAAGTATAACCATTATAATAAGTTGATGTCAGTTGATTATACACACTGGTAAAACTATTACGTTTCTTCCTATCACAAAGTTTTCTAAAACCACAGAATTTTAACACTGAACGGTATAAGTTCATTCTTCAATATTGTCAGAATTGCAGTCAATTCTAAAGCTAAACAGTAATTGATATTAATTAAACCTAAAATATTTAAACCACTAATTAACAATATGGCATTTAGTTGACTGGTTTTTAGGTTTAGGATCATAACCAATTCTTTCATGAATAATGTCTGTCTTTGTTTTCAAGGTTGTCGGTGTATCAGTGCTTGTTGATGCCATGTTTGCGGACATCTTGATTTGTTGTGATTCTCTCTCTTTCTTCACGACTTCGTACTCTTTCTCAATATCTATCAATTTTAGTTCAATACGAGTTGGATTTCTACGAAGCATTGTGATATGTTCTGTAAAACAAGAAATTAAAGTTGATGTTAAATAATGACAGTTAGGTATTGCCCGTCTATGTTCCTTTAAAGTCCACTTAAAGGGAAAGGAAAGTATGTACAATATGGGACTGAAAGTCATGATGGCATGATTTACGCTCGACAATAGCATAATTTTTTTCTCTTCATCCACTAGTCTATAATTTTATACAGGTAACACTTTATTAAAACAGCGCTTTTTTTAAACAAGACGTTTCTTAGCTACTAAACGCTTATGCAGCGGGCTCCAGTATTTCAATTGACTGTTGGATTGCGTGTCATCTCGAGATGTACAGAGCAGAGTGGAGGCAAAGACTGTGGGTATCCAACAATGCCGGGGATGGGCGCCGCGGGGATTTTTATTATTTTACTAAATATCCTCGGGATATTGGTTCGGAGACAAAATCCCACAAATTTTCCTAAGAGTGTGTCAGAAGCTGGAAGTCATTTCCCCCGCTATCCACCACCCATTCCCGGAGTAGAGGCCGGGGCCATAGTTGCAAAAATCTGACTGATGGCCAGCATTTTACAAAGTATGCATATTGAAGTCGAAAAAAGTAAGTTAAAGTATCAGTTCTATGATTGATTCATATCCTGCAGAACGTATTAGACAATAAATGCTCTAAAATTATACTGGACCGAACGTAAGTCGAAGGTCGGCTATTCGAACTGGATCGAGGCCGAATCCACTGTGCATTTAGGAACATTTCTCGATACAGCCATAGGTTCCAAACTAATTAAGATTAGATACCTACCTAATGACCTATATCTAACTAAAAACAATCATTTAGGAACAGGAACTACTTCACACGGCATAATATATCAAGATTTTAGTTAAAAAGAGCCGCCGCGACAATTTCTGAAATTTCTTCCTTCGAGAGTTATTTCCCTTTACTGTGCCGGCTCGAGGATTTATTTTTCATCATATTTTGTTGAAATTCGGCACCAAAGCAATGTTTCGTAAAACAGAAGACATGGTATGTGTGTTTTATGATAGCTTAATTCATAATACATTCGATGACATCTTGGTAGTTAGTTGACTTATTTGATGATCGGTTTATCCACTAACCTTGTAACTTGAGTGGATTTCGGATACTCTGACATTGGATAAAAAAAAATTTGTGTGCATGACATGTGTGAATGCCACTGCAACTTAAACACTGTTAACACGCAGATTCAATGTTAATTGTTTATATGATGCATTGTGTCAGTGTTAAAATATTTGACTATGATAGTCAAATTAGTTGAACCAAATTACAACAGCTGTGGGCCCCTACTACTGGAGGCTGTTGCATAGGCAGGGCGCTATCGAGCGAGACGTAGCGTTATGCTAAGAAAGGGCTTGCTTAAAAAAAAGTGGAAAAATTATTGACTAGTCGCAAGCGTTTGCGGCTAGCATACCGTTGCATAGCAAAGCACTACCGAGCGGAACAAAAGCGGTCTGTTGCATAAGCAAGCGCTCGGTATCGCTTGCCTAGCAAAATATTAAGAAAAAGTTTGCTATTGGCAAATATGTTCGCTGATAGCATGTTGTTGCCTAGACTTAGAAAAGCGCTACCAAAAAGTGCTCGATAGCTAATTTGTGCAACGGGCTCCTGGTGTCCGTTGCGTAAGCAAAGCGCTAACAAGTGCTTTCATTCAGTTACCTCCATTTAAATTTAGAAGACAGGGATTACATCCCGTGGAATGCGCTTCATAGCGCTATGCTTAGGAAATAGACCCAAGGTTACGGTATAAAGTCGAGTTGATTTGACTACTAGCCGTGTAGGAGTTGTTGCCTATTGAACCCAACATGCAGCTACCAAAATGTTTTATCCTGCGTTTTTTCAGCCCTTGTTGGAAAGTTGACAACCTGTTCCTAATCTGTTTCAATTATTGCTTTCTAAGTCGTTGCAGTAAAATCTTTGATGGTTCTCAACAGGCTAGACTAGCATTGTAGCAATTAATTCTTTTTAATTGTCCTTCTTGAAGAAGTTCTTCCGCTTTCCGGCCACCATCAACTGATTGATTGATTATTTTAAATAACCAATTACCATGGAAAGTGTCCTGACCAAATCTGTTTGTTCCTGTCAATTCTTTATCAATAATTAATTATGAAACCCTGGTATCCTGCCCAGTTTTTGTACAATACCTGATTATTGAGTACCAACATACTTTTGTATTTCAGAGTCCTCCAGCTCATACAGCGATGGGACAAATGAAGAAAAGAATGGATGAAATTCCTGTAAGTTACAGTAATTCACTATTGTCTCAAATTTAACCTTAAATTTGATGTTTAATTTGATGTATTAATACTGTGGGCTTTTTGCATGCTCAAGTTAAGTTGCGCTGGCATTTTTTTTGTAGGAGATTAAATTGGTCATTTTTTCTCGATTTTTTTATCCTTAATTTGGAATTTATGCTTGATATTGGAAAAAAGACATGATTTTCAATTGGCAGGAATGTGGAATTCCTGTGTCTGACTTGGGCTTTTTGGCCTGTGAGCTAGTGGATTTTTCAATCTAGCTTGACTATTTAATGGGCAAGTGCAAAATTATTATAAGAAAATAGTATTAAGACTTCTCAAAGTTTCCACACCCCTGATTGGGAACATAGCCAATATTCAACTGTAAAGTCACCTGAAAAAAAAACACTGCTGTATGTTGTCTTTATCTTTTTTTCAGGCTAAAGTTGATCGTATAATTATTGATGGGGTGAGCAAGACGAAGCATGATATACTTAGCAAACAAGTGGAATCATTGTTTGAGTCTGAAAACTTTGTGGATGTAAGTACATCATAATATATAGATTGAGGGTATTACATGAAAGTCTTTTCAATATGTGTGTAACGATACACTCACTTTTTGATATGATAAATTCCATCAATTTATCTATTGGTTGGGTATATTTCGTACAATATAATATTGAATACTTTAATTTTTAAGTGAGAGGTCGCAGACATTCTAGACCATGAATTTGTTGCTACAATTACAGTAAATTGTGTTTCTATCAACTATTTTAAATCAATAATTTCAACAATATTAAGTTATATTTATTATTTAAAGTGTATAGAGCTATATTCTAACAGTCATTCAATGTCAAAATAATTACTTGCATCGTTTTCAGTATGATATTAGACTACATTAATTGCAAATTAAAACTTCGGATGGGTTTCGTGTACTTTGATTTAATTGTTGAAAAATAGACAATTCTTATAATTTCATAGGGTGTTCTAGAACACTTTTGTATGAAAATGGACAGTTTGCATGTAAAATAAATCACAGAGACAGTTTCTGTTAAAACTGAAGTGAAAAATAATCTAATGGATATGAAATCATAATTGTTTTTCAGTTTTTGAAACTTTAAAAAAAAAAATCTTCTGATATAACTCTATACACTTTAAGCCAATCAAAACAACTGATGCATAGTATCATAGTAAATACAAAATCAGTCAGCTGCAGAATGTTTTGTTTAAGCAATGTTGCACAGTGAACTGTGTGGTTTTGAAGTTTGCGGTGTATTGTGTACCACAATATACTGTTACAACACTACTTTTCATACAAAATTTATTTTAAACAAGTTGAATAAAATAATAAATTAAGAGGCTCTCATTATTGAAAAACGGTTTTCCATTAAAACCAGGTTTGGTATTTGTAAACAAAGCATCTTATCAGAAAACCTAGACGCATTCATGTGGCGCAAACAGGATTTCCTTCCATCCTTTACAGATGAACAACCTTAATATGTAGATGTGAAAAAAAAGTGCTGCAACAATTTTGCTAGAAAAAGTGGAATATGATGACAGCTCTAGCTTTGTTTGGTGATATTGTTTATGTATACAAGCATATTGTGTCTCATTTTCTGTATATAATTCTCCTGGTTGATCTTCAGATGGTAGTGAAAGGTCAAGAAGCAAAGGAAAGGATGCAGAAATTAGGAATATTTAAGAACATTAAGTTTGAAATAGACACATCAAAAGGTATTTCATTGTTATTTAAAGTATTGTAATACACTTAGGCTAGCTCTTTCCAAATAGACTCCTTGGGTCTTGAGTCTATACTAATTTATTTTAGGTTGATTGTAAAACATAAGTTTTAACTAAGTTTCCTTAAGTTATATTAATCACTTAATATATTAATACAGATGTTATCTATCGCCACGAGGGTATGAGAGAAGACTGACAGTCAAGCAAGTGAATTGCTGATACCATTTTAATTTTGTCTTTGGAATGGCGCGGCCTGGGATCATACCGGGACCTCCCGCACTCGCTCTATCACTAGGCTATTGCGGACCTTAGATCTTTAACTTGACCTCTGACATTTTTAGCTCACCTGAGCACGAAGTGCTCACTGGTGAGCTTTTAGGATAGGTGGCTGTCCGGCGTCCGTCGTCGTCCGTCGTCGTCCGTCAACAATTCCTTTAAATGACTTCTTCTCCTAAACCAATTGATGGAATTTAACCAAATTTCACAGGAATGATCCTTGGGTGGTCCTCTTTCAAAGTTGTTAAAAAATTTCCGGTCTGTCGCATAACTAGGTCACACAGGCTAAAAATAGATTTTCACAAAGGAAACTTTAAAAATCTTCTTCTCTGAAACCGTAAGGCCTAGAGCTTTCATATTTGGTATGTAGCACCACCTTGGGGTCCTCTGCAAAGATTGTTCAAATTATGTCCCTGGGGTCAAAATTGGCCCCGCCCCAGGGGCCCTTAGTTTTACATAGAGTTATATAGGGGAAACCTTAAAAAATCTTCTTCTCCAAAACCACTTGGCCCAGGGCTTTCATATTTGGTATGTAGACTCAGCTAGAGGTCCTCTACAAAGATTGTTCAAATTATGTCCCTGGGATCAAAATTGGCCCCGTCCTGGGGGCCCTTAGTTTTACATAGAGTTATATAGGGGAAACCTTAAAAAATCTTCTTCTCCGAAACCGCTTGGCCCAGGGCTTTCATATTTGGTATGTAGACTCAGCTAAAGGTCCTCTACAAAGATTTTCAAATTATGCCCCCAGGGTCAAAATTGGCCCCACCCCGGGGGCCCTTAGTTTTACATAGAGTTATATAGAGAAAACCTTAAAAAATCTTCTTCTCCGAAATTGCTTGGCCCAGGGCTTTCATATTTGGTTTATAGACTCAGCTAGAGGTCCTCTACAAAGATTGTTCAAATATTCCCCTTGGGTCAAAATTGGCCCCACCCTGGGGGTCACCATTTTACCTAGACTTATATAGGGAAAACATTAAGAGCTTTGATATTTGGTATGTAGCATCATCTAGTGGTCCCCTACCAAGATTGTGCAAATTATGCCCCTGGGATCAAAATTGGCCCAACCCCGGGGGTCACCGTTTTACATAGACTTATATAGGGAAAACAAATAAAAATCTTCTTGTGTAAAACTACACTGCATAGAGCTTTGATATTTGGTATGTAGCATCATCTAGTGGTCCTCTACCAAGATTTTTCAAATTATGCCCCTGGGGTCAAAATTGGCCCTACTCGGGGGTCACCGTTTTACATAGACTTATATAGGGAAAACATATTAATATCTTCTTGCCTAAAACTACACTGCCTAGAATTTTGATTATTGGTATGTAGCATCATCTTGTGGTTTTCTACCAAGATGTTCAAATTATTCCTTTGGGTGAAAATTGTGCAGGGTTTATAATCAGGTGAGCGATATAGGGCCATCATGGCCCTCTTGTTTAACATTACCTCTTATGCACTACCTTTCCATATATGTGAATCATTAGTTTTGTGGGAAATTGAAAAACATTTTGGAAATGACCCAGAGCCAAAGCCAAGAATCAAACCTAGCCCGTCTGGATCTGATGTCAAGAGTGTTAGCCACTGAACCACTATGTCAATGCCACCCCTCAAATTTCTGATATTGATATATGTATTACTGTAAAATGAAAACTTGTCGTGAGGGATTATTTTTTCGCAATATTTAAAAATTGAATATTTTTCCGGAAAAATTTATATTGGTTAATCGTCAACTGAAACACGGTTATAAACCAATGGATATAGTTTTTTCTGAAGTTGAAAAATCCCAAACATTTAACCTCATAAACCCCTTCTGAACAACTATATAATGAAATTTAAGCCTCACAAAACGTTCTGATTTGACAGGATTCCAATACACATGTACAATATTTCAGATAAATAATATAAAAAAATGCAATAATTCAGGAGAAATAAAAAAATAATCAGGTGAAATAAAAATAACAATAATAAAAATAATCCAGGTGAAGTAATAAAAAGGTGAAATAATAAAGATACATTTCAGGTGAAAAGTCAAGTACAAATGGTTATCAGGTGAAGTTTATAGTTAAGGAGAATCGGTTCATGACAGGTGCAACTCAGACCCAGATTGGAACCAACGACGGGAACCTGGTAATGTTTAGTCAGGGCTTTCATTTGATTCTTGAAACTGCATTTTGACTCTTGAATTCGACAAAAGTGCCTATTTTGACTCTCGAAAATTTAAGCCTAAGGGTCAAACTTACTATACTTTCAATACAAATGGTCTTGCAATTCTGTGATGACTCTTGAAAATTGAGAGTCAGGAGTAAATTTGACTCTTCACTTTTGGAGCCTAGTGAAAGCCCTGGTGATAATTGCAGTACATTACCATTCATTTTCTTGTCATGCGCCATCTCCTCTTCTGGGGTGTAAAATACTTCAAATGTACCAGTAGTGATAATAACCTGGGTACTGTTTTATCAACAGACTTGCAGAAATCGTAAACTTACGTTCAAATTTAAATTCTGTGCATTTCCTTAATTACTGCAAATTGAGGACGGATATTGTTTGTAGACGTTCATTAACTGAATCTTGATAAATTATTAGGTATTACAACTCCATTTATCTCACTTTATAGTTGTAAAAGTATGATTAAGAATTAAAATTTGATCGTAAGTTTAAGATTATCGTAAATGCGATGATAAAACAGTACCCTGGACTCCATTGCCTAACCAATCATCTGTCAAACCAAGTAACACTATCTACCACATGCCTGTGCCTTACGATTTTAATTTAGTGCTTGTAGAAAGTATACTGTTTCTCAGCACTTTTCTAGGCATGTGCTACCTAGCGATTTCTTTCCGCAGCAGGCCACATCGGTAGTGCTCAATTATATATATATAGCGCTTGACTGTGCTTGTTCTGCTATCCGCTCACTGGACGTCAAATTTTTTTTTGGTGAATGTAATGTTCACGCCATGTGTAACTGTTGCAATCCACCGAAATAAATGCTGACCTTTACAAACACTCTTACACTTAAGTCAAAATTTTAAAAAAAATCTTCATGAGATTCGGATACGTCAAGCACCATGCTTATCTCGAGCATTTGGCTTGTCCCGATGAGTCCTCGAGATAACGAAGTTTTACTGTATATTCAAATAATTTTTGTCGTGAACACACTGTTAAGTGTCCCTCAACATAATATTTTTGTCGATGGTTCAATGTTTTACACATAAGTTTTGCTTAAAAAATAAACAGTCTTGTTTAAATTTCTACCCTTTTTCCAAATTTGATTAATGTATTCTTTAAATTTTTGTTTTATTCCAGCTGTTTCAATTGAAGATACCCAACCTGTTTGGTCGAGCTGAAAAGGCAATGTTTGATTACACCTATGGTACAAAACAGAGTCGTGGAGTTGGTTTACATTTCACAAAACCAGTCAATGGCAACACTGATGTACTGTAAGTAGAATTGAGTAGTAAATAGTGGAGTAACGGTACGCTCACTTCACAATATGATACGTACCGTCATTTTTTTTTACAGTTCGGTATATTTCGGTATGATACAATATTCTCTATATGCAGCTTCAATACTTCATGTATTAAGTGACAATGAATTTGTTGCTTCTATGACAGCAATAATGATGTGTCTATCAACTATTTTAAGTGAAGTTTGATAATATGAATACAATTAAAGCGAGTGATATTATATGATACCTGTACATAATCAGCAGGCTGTCAGGTATTTTCGTTGTCTGAGTGTTATTTTGCTCATAAAAAGGCTTAATAGTATACCGAACCGTACCTAAATTAAAAGTCCGCAGTTTTTCGCGTACCGCGGTAAACCGTTACAGCCCTAGTAGTAAAGTCTTTAGTTATACGACCGGGTTCAAATCCTGGTGGAGGCACTCATAATATATGCCTGCCATATTTCAGCAGAAAGGTGACTGGTAAATAAAGGCTATGCTCGGCAGTTACATTCTCCATCTATGCAGGCGTGTTCCAGTGCATAGTCACACAAGGCTTTCATTTAACTCTTAAAACTGCATTTTCTTTCAAATGTGACAAAATTGCCATTTTTGACTCTTGGAATTTTAAGCTGAAGAGTTAAATTGACTATATTATAATACTAATTTTCTCACAATATTTTGATTACTCTTGAAAATTGAAATGATGTAGGCATGGTAAAAGCCGAAACGTCGGTCTTGATAAAATAATGATAACTTTAACCTGTGTTAACTGTGTTGCTACATTTACACTGCGGTGTCGTTATTGAAAATTGAAAGTCCAGTTTATGACCCTTAAGCATTAAATATATGGGTTTGGTTCAGGAATATTATTTCATCTTGCTGCTGGGGCCAGAAAATTTGAAGCATTTGTATGGGTTGGGGTCAGGAATGTTATTTCATCCTGCAGCAGGGGCCTGAGAATTTGAAGCATTTGTATGGGTTGGTGTCAGGAATGTTATTTCATCCTGCAGCAGGGGCCTGAGAATTTGACTTTTAGTTTCCTTAATTTGACAGCTGATATCTTGTCTATCCCTAGGAAGACACTCAACTTGAAATATATTGCATTTGATCTATTTGATTCGATTGCGGAAATTTATGTATTGAACCTTGTAATATATTCATGCATTAAAGTTAAGGATCAAGTCAAATTCTCCATGCTTTGCTGTAGTTTAAGGTAAGGATCAAGTCAAATTCTCCGTGCTTTGCTGTAGTTTAAGGTAAGGATCAAGTCTAATTCTCTGTGCTTTGCTGTAGTTTAAGGTAAGGATCAAGTCAAATTCTCCGTGCTTTGCTGTAGTTTAAGGTAAGGATCAAGTCAAATTCTCAGTGCTTTGCTGTAGTTTAAGGTAAGGATCAAGTCAAATTCTCAGTGCTTTGCTGTAGTTTAAGGTAAGGATCAAGTCAAATTCTCCGTGCTTTGCTGTAGTTTAAGGTAAGGATCAAGTCAAATTCTCCGTGCTTTGCTGTAGTTTAAGGTAAGGATCAAGTCAAATTCTCCGTGCTTTGCTGTAGTTTAAGGTAAGGATCAAGTCAAATTCTCTGTGCTTTGCTGTAGTTAAATGTGAAACTACCAGTGAATTATGAACTACTTGTTTTCAGATTGGGAGTCAATACTTACCAGGCGTTCGGTGAATATCCATGGAGTGGTTACAGAGAACTTGACCGTGGGGCTGGTGTAGATATATCTGTAAGCTTCTACCTACATTTTATATTTAAGTTAGTTTACCTGAGTTTTCATGAGTTATTTCAGCAGTTCAGACATTCAGCCACCCTTCAGCATTTCAACTTCTTCTATCTTGTTGGATACTGCTTTATTTTACTTTTGTGTCCTCTATCTTTGATGAGGGGGTATATTGTTCTACTGATGTTGGTCAATTATTCAGCCTGGTCTGGTTGTTTTACTTGTCTCTTGGTTGGTAAGCAGACCTAACAGCCTCTGTTCATTAGCTCAAGAATGCTTGGCTCTAGGGCTTGGGTCCTCAAACTTTATCTGTAACTGTAAAATCATTAATTTTCGTGGGGGATTAAATGTTGTGGATTTCATGGTTTGCCTTTAACCACAAAATCAAATCCCATCGATCAATAACTTTGACCCTAGTATTTATCACCGGAAATGCAAAATCCACGAATTAACATCCCATCGAAATTGTCATTTTTACACAAAATTCTGTCTCATCGAAATTAAATGATTTTACAGTATATTGAGTTTGGTAAATATCAGTGGTTGATCCTATTGATATAGAGGTGTAAGTCACTGGTCAAGATCGCCATTACTTTTAACATTACCGCACTTGTAGGCGGCCATGGGGCATACATGTTTACAAACTTCTCTTGTTATTTCAGTTTCCATCTTTGATTGGACTGCATAATATAAAATATGAAGGTGTATGGAGAGATCTAAGATGTTTGTCCAATAAAACATCATTGTCTGTACGAGAACAAGCCGGTCATAGTCTCAAGTCTAGTATTACTGTAAGTCATACTTCTATATCTCAAGTTATATTTACTTATAATATCTCAAAAAGACATGAGGAAATTGGATTGGGAAGGGAGCACTCAGCTTAACCAGCCGAGCACAGAAAACAAAAAAATATATCATAACACAAATACCTGCTCAATGCCTACACATAACTCAACAAGGAAATTAAATGCCCAGGCCAGGTGATTATAAACATTGGAGTACATACTCCATGCTCCAACTCATACTCCGTACTCCAATTGGAGTATTTCTTAGGTACAAAAGCCGCTGTAACTTCTTTATTACTGAATGGAAACATATAAAATGGGGGTTCATTTTTTTAGTAAGACCATTTGCTACAAGTTGGTGTTGGTTTTGACGCAAAATTCAATAAAAAGCTGTTTTTCAAGTTTGAGCTTGGAGTATGGAGTTTGATTACAAGAATGGGAAATGTTTTTAATCACCGGGCCTGGTCCCAGCTGTTAAAAAAGCTCGATAACCTGAACATTTCCATGCCTTTATCAATGGCACTGGTCATCAAATTATGAATAACATCATTATGGTGCTATACTTGTCACGTCCTGAAGTTCTAATTTCAAAGTTTTTTTTCCAGTTAAGTTAATAAATGACTTTACCATTATATGAAACAATGAAGCTTATAAATCATTAAATAAACAGAGAATTTGTTTCATGCTGTTATTTGGTTAATAATTGTGTAAGTTTTGTGATATTGTGTAATGATTGAATATTTTGTGTGTGTATTTACAGCATTCATTTGTACGAGACAGTCGAGATGATAAAGTACTCCCTACAGAAGGCACACTTCTCAAACTTACTCAGGTGATTATCAGGATGCAAGTCCTTTATCTTGTTTGTTTTTGGGGATTGGTGGCCTAGTGGTAGAGGGCACACATTGGGATTGAGAGGTCCCCAGTTGAACCTGTGTCTGAACCACTGGTTAATTTCTCTCAGCAAGATTAACCCACATGCTCCACTTGACAAAGGGGTAAATTGGTACATGCAATGATAGGTAATCCTGGGTGTCATGTATTGATCTTAGCTGCCACACACACAAAAGAGTAATAGTCTTTCCAGGCAGACTCGGACACATGTTTCCATAGGTAGCCCAATGATCAGGGGAAGTGAAAATGTCAAAGGGTGTAAATGACTGAACTGCTCAAAACAGCCTTTAAAAAAATGCTTTTGAGCAGTCTGCAGATAAAATAATAATGAGAAAATAGCCTTGTCTGGACTCTAACTTTAACAAATTCCTTGGTGTTGTCTTTAATCTTGCCAATTGTGAAAAGTTTGTCTGCATAATATCTCGAGTACATATTTTGATAATGAGGGAAATCTATGCAAGCCTTGATTATGGCCCTTAAATTTACATAACCAAAAAAAAAACCAGATAAATCTATTTTCTCGGAATCTTATAATTATTGTTTAGATAAAAAGACAAAAACTTCTTGATGTGATTTACAAGGTTTAATGTGTTTAACTGTGACTCGAAACTGAATTTATCCAACAATATTTCCAATGCTGGAATAATTTTGTTGAAGGAGAAAACCTGAAAATGTTGTATATGATAGTGTAGCACCATAAAAGGTGTCTCCGGCATGTCCATGAATGGAAACGTCGTCGCCTTGGTTAAATTGAAATACCATGGTCTGACTGCCAAACCCATGGATATCCCCTTCTAAGTAGAGCAGGGATTGATGTATCCCGTTAACTGATATGTATGCAAAATTTTTGTTACTACATTTTTACTATGGGTGAGAATGCTTGTTGAGAAGACATATACACCTGATACAGGTGCTATAAATACACCATGGTGGGCATTATATGCATTACCTAAATTAGTTATCACACGATCAAACACAATGTTCTGGTTGTCACCAACATGAAGCATGTGTTTACCTAGACTCGTGGAGAATGCCACAGTCACTTCATTGTCTGCCCACTTGATTCTGTTTGTATTACCATGTTTTTGTTTGCTCTCATCACCACATAGTTGCCTCCTTGCTTTTGTGAGACGGCTTCATTCTTTAACTTGCCATCTCCACTGGTTTTGCTATTTCTATGGTAGAGTACTTGTATAATCCTGTCCTTGGTCTGGAATTGGGATTGTAACGTCTTTATATAGCCTGTCTGTTGAATCATCTCAGCCTTCAGCGACTCTCTTTCTTCTTGTTGTTTCACGCCTTGGCTCTCCAAGCTCTCCGCACATGCCAGCAGCTGTGTGATCAGTGGACTTGAAGCCAGTTGCTCATCAGTCAAAATTGGCAACTCATGAGTTGCCATGGTAACTGAAGTCCAAACACAGATTGAAAAGATATATAGTAAATTCATATTTATCTCTAAAACAATATTAATTTTCAGAACCTGAATATTAAAAGTAAGGTTATGGTATGTTAGTATTAGAAGTAAGGTTATGGTATGTTTGTATTAAAAGTAAGGTTATGGTATGTTAGTATTAAAAGTAAGGTTGTGGTATGTTAGTATTAAAAGTAAGGTTATGGTATGTTAGTATTAAAAGTAAGGTTAAGGTATGTTAGTATTAAAAGTAAGGTTATGGTATGTTAGTATTAAAAGTAAGGTTAAGGTAAGTTAGTATTAAAAGTAAGGTTAAGGTAAGTTAGTATTAAAAGTAAGGTTAAGGTATGTTAGTATTATAAGTAAAGTTATGGTATGTTAGTATTAAAAGTACGGTTATGGTATGTTAGAATTATAAATAAGGTTATGGTATGTTAGTATTAAAAGTAAGGTTATGGTATGTTAGTATTAAAAGTAAGGTTATGGTATGTTAGTATTAAAAGTAAGGTTATGGTATGTTAGTATTATAAATAAGGTTATGGTATGTTAGTATTATAAGTAAGGTTATGGTATGTTAGTTTAAGATGAACCTATACACAGGAAAAACTTCCACGCATGTTAACCATACATTTCTTACACCATATGTTTTTCATATGAGAAACGCATGTTTTTCATGCGTTTTTCACAACGCATGAAAAACATAGTCAAAAACCGTATGTTTTTCGTACGTTTTTCATATGTGGAAGTTTTTCCTGTGTACATGTCAGTAGTCTTATCTTTCTTCTTATCAAAATGATGCAATTAAAACTTAACTTAGCCTACAAATCATAGTATGTAAAGAATGTAAAGTTGACTTTAAATAGATAGTGATTTTTCCATCACCTAATTAGAATATAATCTGATTAAAATCAGCTCCTTACACTGTTGTGCATAGGAAGATCATTTTACTTTATAGTAAATTAACATAAGTTTGTGTAGGCTTTGAGTCTTATCGAAATAACCCTTTAAGAAAAATAGCGTGTTGGACTACTCTGAGCAAAATAGTGAGCCTGCCTATTTGTGCAAAACATAATTCGACTGACCCCCCCCCCCCCCCCCCCCTCCTGTTAAAAATTATGACACTGCTTGTGATCCAACCAACAACCTTCTTCACTTGGAGCGGACGCTCTACCGCTAGGTAGAGTTTAGCAAATGGGTGTTCTTGTTACCTAATCTTAAGAAAACAGGATCATATTCTCCATGCCTGACACAAAACTGATAAGCTTTCTTTGTTTCTGATTCAGGAATATGCTGGTCTTGGTGGAAATGCAAAGTTTTTCAAACATGATGTAGAATTACAAGCAAACAAATCATTATCCATGGATTCCGTGAGTACATTCTTATAGCAAATTCAATATTTATGGATTCCATGAGGGGATTCATATATAACTTTCACATGTATGGATTCCATGAGTGGATTTTTGTATAACATTCAATGTCTATGCATTCCATGGTAAGAGTCTTATATAACTTTCACAGGTATGGATTCCATGAGTACATTCTTATATAACATTCGATGTCTATGAATTCCAAGAGAAGAGTCTTACATAACATTCGTTATTTATGGATTCCATGAGCGGATTCTTATATGAAATTCACATAATTATATGGATTCCTTGAGTACATTCTTATAACACATTCAATATTTATGGATTCCATGAGGGGATTCTTGTATAACATTTGCATCTATGGATTCCATGAGTGGATTCTTATAACACATTCATTATCTATGAATTCCATTATACAGCATCATCTAGTGGTCCTCTACCAAGATTGTTCAAATTATACCCCTTGGATGAAAATTGCCCCCACCCGGAGAGTCATCAGTTGTACATACACTTATATCTATAGGGAACATACGAGATAAAGATTGTTTTGTCTTAAACTACAATGCCTAGAGCTTTAATATTTGGTTAGTAGCGTCATGTAGTCTTACTTGTTAGAAGTTGTAAATGATTTCTTAGGTCACCTCAGGTGCATTTCAACAGGTGAGCGACCTAGGACCCTATGAGCCCTCTCGTCTTGGAAAATGGGGACAGGTTTAAATCTGGTCAAGTACAATTGAAAAATATCTTATGATTTCAAAATTTAAGTGGTCTTATAAAACGGTAGTTTAATATAGTATAATTTCCAGTCTGTTCTCTGCCGAATGATCTATGTCAGAACATAGACCTATGTATGATTTCCATTTCATTTTCAGGTTTTACAGATAGCATTTGCTGGAGGAATTATGCGAGCGTTAGAACCAAATAAGGAAATATCAATACACGACAAATTCTTCCTTGGTGGTCCCCTAACGTTGAGAGGTTTCAATCAGAAGGGTGTTGGACCCCACGTTGATGGCAAGTTTTCTTGAAAATCACACATGTCAAGTTGTTGTGCCCCCAAAACATATTATGCCCCCCCCCCACATCTTTAATGAAGGCTATATTGTTTGTATATAGTGTTTGTGAGTCTATTGGTCGATCTGCAGGAAGACCAAAATCGTTTCTGGTCATTAATTCAAGAACGCTTTGCCCTACAACAAAAAATGTCATGTAGGTTGGTCAGCAACTGTAGTTGACTTCTATTCATGTTGAGGTCAGTCGGTCAAAGTCTTAGTGATCTTTACTATTTTCAATAATAAAGCTTCAATGTAGTCACACATGTTTTAAAAACATCTATTGTTTCATACAGAATTGGTACTGTCTCTCCATCTATCCATCTTGTGTTGAACTTCTCACAAAGTGTTTGGGTGGTATTCTTTCAATCACATAAACAACACCAATTATATGTCGTTTAATAAAATCCAAACGCAAATTAAATGTCAAACTGCAAAAAAAAACCAGCAAAATCAGCGTCAATGTTAAATGCAGTCTTGATATAAACATTTGTGACATGTTAGTTCATGCACCTAAACTGATAATGTCATTAAAATGCATAAAGTTACCGAAATAGAGACTGTTTTGCTTGCGTTGATCTATCTGTACATAAACCAAATGGTTTCTGTATTATATATGTATATATTCTACGCTAATTTTCTGCAAGGTGAAGGTTAGGTCTATATGATGGCACTTGATCTATAGATTTTAGTGCCATTCCCATATCCAAAAATACGTTTTTTTCCATTCATGCTAAATAAAATTCCCAAAAACTTAACATCATGTAGATCTATATCGCAACCATCAACCCCCCAGGTCTGCAAACTATGCAAAAGTGTCCTACCAAAGGGAACCAGACCCTCAAAGTAGTAACAACTCATTGAAAACAGTGTAGGTTTTCCCTTGCTTGATGCTAAATTTTCATGAATTCATGAAATCCACCAATATTTCTTCATCACTGACTTAACTTATCCCTTGCACTGTATTGTAACTATGATGTTATAATGCCCCCCATCTTTGCTCATGTCGGTCGGTCGGTCAGTAGACCAAATGCTATGCCCTAGGCCCTTCAAACTTTACACAGAGGTTGGACATCAACATTTGAAGGGCAGTAGGTCAAAGGTCAAGGTCATTGTGACCATTTTCAACTTTTGGGCTGCTATGGGTCATATGTGTTTAAAACAGAGTGTAGGACAAAATCCCGGGTGGACAGAATACCGGCCCCTCATTTTTGACAGGGTGGACATAATCCTGTCCATGTTTTTTACAGGGTGGATAAAATCCCCACCCTATAAATTTCAGGATGGGTAATATGTCCACCCTGAAATTTATAGGGTGGGAATTTTGTCCACCCTGTAAAAAACATGGACGGGATTATGTCCACCCTGTCAAAAATGAGGGGCCGGTATTCTGTCCACCTGGGATTTTTTCCGGATTACTTGTTAACCAACCTCTCTTGTGTTGTAGGTAATGCCCTAGGAGGGGACATGTACTGTATGGGAGCTGTACATCTATATACACCGCTACCATTCCAGTCTGGTAAAGGTGGTCTTGGTGATTTATTGCGATCACATTTCTTTGTTAATGCTGGCAATTGTGGAAGCATACAAGGTTTTAGTTATAGTAAGTATACTACTTTCTCGTGGAGTCGAGCCCCTTAGGGCTAAAAGCCCTACATGTACACTTCCTAAAGTCTATTCTTTAACCAATTTTATTTTTACTGACAGAGAAATTCATTAACTTTATGAAATTAAAATAGTTCTGCCATTAAAAAGTTTTTGTTGTAAAATATTTGCTATAAAACAAGTTCCAGTCAAGAGTCTACGTCATTCTGAAACTTTCTCATCGACTCGAGCCCGCTGATTGGTCAGCCTCTATTTAACCCAAAGACTGAAAACTCTTCACAAAACACACTTGTGAAATAAAGTTAAATCATCTTAGATGATATTGACCAACTTTAATCAATGTGAACGAGCCTGTTGACAAATAAATCGTCAATAACAGAACCGCATGTTAAAAAGCTGAGGCGTTGATGCTTACCAAAATGGATTTTAATTCATGGTTGGTTGCTATTAGTGATCATAGAACGATTACAAGTTGTTTTCATTCACATTTGTTCTGCTATTTTGACAGAAATATGACTTCCAGCAGATTTTAACATGTTTTTTATAAGAACCATCTCTGCATGTGTGCATATTTGACCAAAACAATTAGGGCTCGAGTCGATGAGAAGGATCGAGCCAATGAGAATCAAGCATATGTGTTGCTTTGTATTTTCTATTCTTTTGTCATCAGTCTGCGAATTTAGGATATGAAACTACTTGCCCAAAATTGGCAGAATTGAACAGTTTCCCTATATACTCTGTAAACTAACTTTCTAGTTTTTGGCTAAATACAAACAGTTCTAGCTACACCACTGTATAAGTTGATCTTGTTTCAGAGTAAAGTTTAAATAAGTCAGTATAACCAATAGGCTTGTTTACCCTGAAGGTACAGGGTTGGTCCAGATACATAGTCTCAATATATATACAGGGTGTCTCAAAATACATGTCTGCTTGTTGAAGGGTCATAACTTTGACAAATGTGTTAGTAAATTGATAATCATAGTCTCATATGAAAGCTAAATTTAAAACTTGTGGAGTGAATTATATCATGTGACAATACTCAAACAGTTGATGATGACATATATGTTATACTAACGTCATTAGAAACGTATTTTTTCGTAATTTCTACATTGATTTGAATGTCCTTTGATCATACATATAAATCAGATGTGTAAAGCAATACATTACGGAGTGATACGTCCTCAACAAGCAGACATGTTTTTTGAGACGCCCTGTACATGTATAATACAGTTTTATTTTACCATGATTTCTAACAGGTGATTTTAACAGAAACAATTTAGATGTATTCAAGAACTCATTACGTTTGTCATATGGTGCTGGCATTGTGTTACGACTTGGTGGTGTAGCAAGAGTAGAACTTAATTACGTGGTCCCAGTATGGGCAAGGCACAGTGATAGGTAAGTTATAATCCTTTACTCATTTCAAGCATACTGTAAAATCATTAATTTTTGTGGGGATTAAATTTCGTGGATTTCATGGTTCACCTCAACCACGAACTTTAATCCCAACAAACATTAATTTTGACCCTTGTTTCACATCCTGAAATGCAAATCCATGAATTCAAGTTCCAACAAAATTGTCTTTTTTACCGACACCACGAAATTTCGTATGAATGAAATTAAATGATTTTACAGTATTATGTCATCTGTCATTCATATTTACTGACTCAATTTTCATAATAAATTCTTATGTTTCAACCAAATGAAAAATATATCTGCTTGTAGGGATTTGTACGCAGCACATTTTGAGTTGTGCATGTTGAATGTTATATGTGTAATGTCCCAAAATCTGCACCGTTGTCATTATATTGACAGTCAAAAAAACGGCTCATTTTTTGCTTTAAAATGAAAAAATCCGAAAAAACAGGACAATCAAAGTTTTTTTTCAATTTTCGATTGACAAGGAGTGATATATTCTTTATATCACATGACACTAACAACGCAAAATACGCAATGATTTATTGGAAAATCTCAATACTTTATACTACACGTGGTACGTATAACTTTATTTGTACTGGCTATACTAACCTGGGTACAAGGAAAGTCATGTGATATATTTTATATATTGTTTTTAATCTATTTTCAGTTTAAATCCTGGCTTACAACTTGGAGTGGGTCTAACCTTTTTGTGATTAAATTATTAATGTGATACATCCTGACTATAGTTGCAATGTGTTGGAAGTTCTTCTTAGTTCTTCCTGGTTCTACGGCAGAAAAGTGAGATGGAAATATCCCTGTAAGAAAAGGGGCTGGACTCGGAATACTAACATCTGAGGTGTCCTTGACATCCTCACAGCCTTACTTGCGTTAAACAGTCGGCTGAGGGATGCTTCAATTTGACTGTTTGAAGTAGTTAGCTGTTTTAAAAAGTTGAAACACAAAATAACTTTAATATCATGTTGGCTGTTTAGAGGTTTTCTAATGACCCATGACATAGAATGTGTTGTTTATAGTGATAAGAAATGTGTGATATTGAAAACAGGACGACAAAATGTGTGTAAATGTGCCTCCATAGCTCAGTAGTTAATGATCTTGCCCGTCTAATCTTACCACCCGGATTGAAATACAGGTAGAAGAGCTGAACTATGCCTGCCATATTGAAGCAGATAACTGACTGGCGAATACAAGCTTTGCTTAGCAATAAGGATGATTAAATGTGTGACATTGGAATAAGTGAGGTGTCAAATTGCGTGGAGTCTGCCTATCACTATCAAACATATAGAGGATCTGTCACAAGTAGTCAATTGATATAAGTTTATACTAATTGAGTTTTGGAAATTCTATCAAGAGAGCCTTTGGAAAGTTTAATATAAATATATCAATTGACAATGAGTAATACTAATAGATTCTTTACGTCAAATGACACAAAAAACACAAGATATATATCAAATTATTGGACAAAACAAGCCCATGTAGTATAACCTTATATCACATGTGTTACATGTAAGATTATACATACTTGCTATACTAACCCGGATAAAGGAAAGTCATGTCGTGTGGCACGGTGGTCGAATGGTATGACGCTTGACCATGATCGAGAGGTCTCGGGTTCGATTCTTGGCCGGGACACTGGGTCATTTCAGAAACGCTATTTAGTGTTTCCCACCAGACAAGAGATGATCCTGGTTGGTAACCCAGGGGTAGTCTCCCGTGTATCGGTGCTTTACACCTGCGATAATGTCCCAGAGTGGGCCCTGCAAATTACATGAAGAAGAAGATGAAGATATAAGGATGTATTGTTGGCTATGTTCAAGGATGCTATGTTATGATCACACTTGCTGTTTACTAGTCTTTTTATTTCAATTTAGATTAACTAGCTGTATGTTATACTATGTATGTTGTGCCTTCAAGGTATTGAATCAAACTACAAAATTAATATAGTATAGATAGAAACAAGTTATTGAGCCGTGATTGCACTTTAAGCAGCAGATGTTATGTAGTGACTATGCCGAGAGGTCAGATTTTAGCTAAACATGATTTGTAAAAACTTATAAAAATAATATGCAGAATTATTGCTCAATATGGAAATCATGAACAAACATATTTAGAAATCGATATCATGGTAATTTTGTGGTGTCTCAAATTTACAAAAACAAACAAAAAATAATTAGCCGCATTAATAATTATTTCAGTACAGTCCAGTTGATGGATTCTTGTACTGTATAAGGAAGCAGTAGTTTTTACATAATATAAGTGTTCTTTTTAATGAAAACATGCAAACATAATGATGTTGCTGTATGCTTGATAATATACATGGATCATTGTAGAAGTCCTTGAATTTACCCTCAACAAAAAATATTGTTATGTTTTTGTAATGCAATTTCATTTATCATGCTCGAGTTATAGTGTGTGGCAACATTGAAATGTAACTTGTGAATATCCTGTGTTCATCTGACATCCCAATCTCGGTTACCTTGGTATTCTTTGCCTGAATTTAATTTATGCTTATTTAATTAAGGTTGCTTTGAAATAAGTTTTTTTAAAACCTATTATAAACACTCTCGTCAATTCATTCCCGATGGTATCCATTGCCTTGAGGGTATGAAAGAAGAAAAGCCAGCTTGTCTTCGATACCAAGCGTCTAGCAAGGGAATTTCAGGGTCTAGCAAGGGAATTTCTGGGTCTAGCAAGGGAATTTCTGGGTCTAGCAAGAGAATTTCTGGGTCTAGCAAGAGAATTTCTGGGTCTAGCAATGGAATTACTGGGTCTAGCAAGGGAATCCTGGGTCTAGCAAGAGAATTTCTGGGTCTAGCAATGGAATTTCTGGGTCTAGCAAGGGAATTTCTAGGTCTAGCAATGGAATTTCTGGGTCTAGCAAGGGAATTTCTGGGTCTAGCAATGAAATTTCTGGGTCTAGCAAGAGAATTTCTGGGTCTAGCAATGGAATTTTGGGTCTAGGAAGGGAGTTTCTAGGTCTAGCAATGGAATTTCTGGGTCTAGCAAGGGAATTTCTGGGTCTAGCAATGGAATTTCTGGGTCTAGCAAGGGAATTTCTAGGTCTAGCAAGGGAATTTCTGGGTCTAGCAAGGGAATTTCTGGGTCTAGCAATGGAATTTCTGGGTCTAGCAATGGAATTTCTGGGTCTAGTAAGGGAATTTCTACGTCTAGCAATGGAATTTCTGGGTCTAGCAAGGGAATTTCTGGGTCTAGCAATGGAATTTCTGGGTCTAGCAAGGGAATTTCTGGGTCTAGCAAGGGAATTTCTGGGTCTAGCAATGGAATTTCTGGGTCTAGCAAGGGAATTTCTGGGTCTAGCAAGGGAATTTCTGGGTCTAGCAAGGGAATTTCTGGGTCTAGCAAGGGAATTTCTGGGTCTAGCAAGGGAATTTCTGGGTCTAGCAAGGGAATTTCTGGGTCTAGCAATGGAATTTCTGGGTCTAGCAAGGGAATTTATGGGTCTAGCAAGGGAATTTCTGGGTCTAGCAATGGAATTTCTGGGTCTAGCAAGGGAATTTCTGGGTCTAGCAAGGGAATTTCTGGGTCTAGCAAGGGAATTTCTGGGTCTAGCAAGGGAATTTCTGGGTCTAGCAATGGAATTTCTGGGTCTAGCAAGGGAATTTCTGGGTCTAGCCAGGGAATTTATGGGTCTAGCAAGGGAATTTCTGGGTCTAGCAAGGGAATTTCTGGGTCTAGCAATGGAATTTCTGGGTCTAGCAAGGGAATTTCTGGGTCTAGCAAGGGAATTTCTGGGACAAGATTGTACATGTACCATGTTTATTTTGTCTTTTGTATGACATGGTCTGTGATCAAACCCGAGACACTCTGAGACACTCTGCCACTAGGCTATCGAGGAGGCTGAATTTGTCCAGGAACTTGACATACCAATGATGTATGAAGATGCTGTGTTCTTATCAGGTTTATTGCTTAAACAAGGCAAAAACAAATTTACAGTTTGATAAAAACAATCTTACAGTTTGATAACAAAGCGCTTGACAAATTATAAATAAGTGTGGTGGGGGCACAGGAATGAGTTACAGCATACCTGCAAAGTACTCCTATTAAAGTGGAGTTACTCCTATTTTCGTTGATAAATTTCTGGTTTCCAAGTTCACTAACCTTGCACAGAAGAACATTTGGTTCATGTTATGATCTTCTGTCCCATATCTATAACCACTAGAATTAATACTTTCCTTTTTATGCATCTAAATCCCTTTAGACCACATTTAAGTGCATAGCGGTATTGTGGCATGTTTCGCTTCATCACTCCTATTTTGGATTTAACTTAGAAGGTATTGTTACAGTCCAATGTTGCCATGATTTATTTATACTAGCAGTCTATCACATAATTATGATCTGATATAGTTGTTTATTGTGTATTATTGTTTACATGAACTCGTGAATATTTTGTTTGTTATTTTACATAGTAAAACAAACTTAAAGACTTTGATGGAAGTACACTAGGTATAATGAGGTCCTGGGTACTGTTTTATCAAAGCATTTACGGAAATCTTAAACTTACTGTCAATTTTAGATTCTGTATAATTCTTTCACAATTGTAAAATGTGGTAAACGGAGATGTAATCCCAATCAAGATTCAGTGAATGAACTCCTACAAAGAATATATGTCCCCAGTTTGCAGTTTTTAAAGAATTCTACAGAATTTAAATTCTTGACAACCTTGAAACCAGGTAGGGGTCTTCTGCATTGCTTGCAATTCCTAATTACTTGTTGTTTTAGAGATTGTATATACTGTATTATTACTAGAGATGAATTATTGTTTATTTTGAATTATTTCTAGAATTGATAAATGCTTATATTAAGTGGTTGTGTAAATGAATTTACATGAATCATGAATAAATTATTATAACATCTTTTGTTGTTTTCAATATAGTCACCTGGGAACTGTTATATCAAAGCACTTTCTTCAATCTTAAGAGTTACATTCAAATTGAATTATTCAACCTTACCAGTTTTCCTGGACTGTATCTTAACCATTACAATCTTACACTTTCACATGGAATTAGCAACTTCTCCACATGTGACTGTGGCTCTGTGGTTAGCATGCTGACTGTCTAATCTTAACAACTCTGATTTGAATCGGTAGGGGCTCTTGTATGCCCGCCATGTTTCACCTAAAAGCTGACTGGTAAATAAAAGCTATGTTTGGCATTGGCCAGGACTGTGGCTTTGTTGAAGAATAAACAACAAAAGCTCACAGCGAGCCTTGAGTTCAAGTAAGTTGAAATGGAATGATCAACAAAAGCTCACTGCGAGCCTTCAGTTCAAGTTAGTTGAAATGGAATGATCAAAAAAGCTCACTGCGAGCCTTCAGTTCAAGTTTGTTGAAATGGAATGATCAAAAAAGCTCACTGCAAGCCTTCAGTTCAAGTAAGTTGAAAAGGAATGATCAAGAAAAGCTCACTGCGAGCCTTCAGATCAGGTAAGTTGAAAAGTAATCCACAGAATAGTACAAAAACACCAAAGCAACCACATTTATGTATACTAAGTATATGATTATAAATATTTTATTTCCGATAATTAGAATGATGTACAGCTCAATAATGGTTACATGACCGGTAAATATAACTGCCACTATGTACTTAGTACTGCTTGTCACAATTATGTCAAGGTCGATATCTTCTTCCTAATTTTAGCAAATACATTTCAATGTAGGACACATAATGTTTGTAGTGAAATACCATTTGACAACCTTTCATAGTTTCAATAATATATTACACACTTTTAGTCTAGCACATTACACAAAAATTTCATATTCTGCAGGTTGTACTATGAAGTTTTTCATAGTCCCTGATGTTTAACTCGACTTTCCACTGATTAGGATTTAAATTGTTCATAGTCACTGATGGTTTATTCTGTTTTCCCAATTTCTGTCATATATGCCCCCAGTAACTTGATCTGTAAAATGAGAGAAATACAGCATTTAACAGTATTGAAAACACCATTCAGGGTTCCCACGGTCAGGGAAAAGTCAGGGAAAATCATAATTTTTTCAAGGTAAGTGAAAAGTCAGGGAAATTTGAAATAAGTCAGGGAAATTTAGAAATTGAGTAAAAGTCAGAAAAAAGTCAGGGAATTCTTCGTTTAAGATCTTGATTAGTGTCCTTTCCTATGAAGAAAATACCAAACACTGAAAAAAATCCTCGCTCACCAAGCTTGCTCGGGTCCATTTTAAATTACGATTACTTAGTGTCAATCAAAAACCCTAAACTATTACCTGAAACTTTTTGGCTCCATATAAAGCAAATTCAACGTCCTTTTCACTGTTTCTATTGCAATATTGTGCTCTTACAGAAAGGTCTGACTGCTCAAAAAAGTCAGGGAAAACTGCTGTCTGGTCAGGGAAAACTGCTGTCTGGTCAGGGAAAAATCAGGGAAGTCAGGGAATTTGTCTTTGAATATTTGTGGGAACCTTGCCAATTTGACAAGTTATATGTACAATGTATAATAACAACAACTAATGTAGCAATTCGTAACTGTCACATTATACATTAAGCCTCGGGTTGAAGGTCAATTGAGCCTCAATCTAGCATGGAAATATTTAATTAATGATATTCACAGAAATTAACTACCAACATTTTATTTTACTGACAGCTGACGATAAACTGCTAGATTAGATAAATGTTTCTACACAGTTTGTGACTTGTTGACTTATGACCTGGGCCAGTATTCACAAACCATTTTCAGGGAAAACTGAAATATTTTGACATAAGTTAAAAAATTGAACTGAACATATTCTTCAAGAAACTAATTATAGCTCATTTTTCCTTGGTTATCATTACGTTACATTACGCTTCAAAACAATGAAAGAAGTTGATAGTCATATTTTTCCTGTTGCTGATATACTCAAGGAAATTGAAAGCTTTGGAGGAAATTTTAAGTTTTAACCGAGGATTCTTTGTAAATACCACCCTGGTGCCTTTTATCATTGGTTTGACTATTATGTCCTCTTAGGAAATATGTTCAAATGTATCTGTGCTATACTCCCGGCACATTAAACAGCCAAGGAATTAATTTTGGAAAAATCCAGGGTAGGCTAACTAAATTATTAGTATCACATAAAGTTTGTCCTTTTCCTCATGGGCAAATAAGGCAACTCCTCAAAATTGGGAGGAAAATCTACATAGATGTAAAATTTTCTTGAAGAGTAAAGGACCTGCAACAACTGGGAATAGAACTAGAGTTGCTGGGTTACAAACCACTAGCCACTGGACCAAAGGGAAAAACACTTGGAGAAATGGAGAAGAATACACAGGACAGACAGAAATGGAGAGACCAGGTTTCAGCCCTATGAGCCAGTGGGCCCGAAGAGAATAGGTACGTTGGTGGACCACAGCTGAATTTTTTATTATAGAAAGTATAGACATTTTATGATCACGGCCACAACAGAACTATAACACCATACTTACCCCTTGCATATAGTTGAATTTATCAATCTTTTCATTCTGTGAATGTGCACCATCGTCGGAGCAACCCATCGGGAGTAAGATAACATTTTTCCCGGTAGCCTCTTGGAAGGTCAAGGTCACTGGAATACTACCTCCTTCTCGCGTCAGGTCAGGTTCAACTCCAAAAACTACAACAAAACAAACAAGATAAGTGAAAAATCATGAAAAAAATATAGACTTTTTAAGGATAAGGGCAATAACTGCAGAATATTATTATTAGGGCCTAGTGCCAGAAAATCAATCAACTTTGCACAATTACAGTGAAGTTCCGCTAATAAGACCAGTCAAAAAGGTGGTCTTAATAGCGAATCGGTCTTATTAGCGGACCATTTTTGTTCTAAATTTAATACTTTTGGACCTTAAACTGGCCAAATTCTGCATGATTTCAATATAATCTAAGTGGTCTTATTAGCGGAACTTCACTGTAGTATGATCTCTATTTATACTGGTTAACATCGTTTCTCAAAGATTGTTCTGTTATAATATGGCGACTAATTCACCTAACCGGTTCCTGGACTGTAAACCTAAACCAGTACTAGCTAACCGGTAACCCTTTCACCAGGAGCCAGGAACTTCTCCACATGCAAAAGATGCTTATAGTATAATATAAAAGAAATTCTTTATAAATTATGATTTTTTCTGCCCTAACAAATACCAGTATTTGGTTTGGAACGGGGTCCCGGGTTGGATTCTTCCCCCTAACTGAGTTTATACCAGTTCCCCATTATAAGCCCCATATTACCATAATACCAATATTTACAAGGGCTGTAACGGTATATTGGGGTATACGAAACACCGCGGCCTTCAGTGTCACACAGTTCACTATACAAGACTTCTAAATTTCGGTATGAGCTTTTCATGAGCAAAATACTATCCAGACAACGAAAACACCTGACAGCCTACTGATTATGTACAATGACCATGTATCATTCGTTTTAATTGTATTGAGATATGCTTCATATGGTCTAAATTGCTGTTATAGAAGCAACAAATTCATTATAACTTAAAAATTATAGTATTTGAGCTGTTGTTAGAGAATATTGTATCACACCGAAATATACCGAACCCTTAGAAAAATTGATGGTACGTATCATATCGTGAGGTGAGCGTACCGTTACACCCCTAATATTTACCCTTAATGAAAGGTTTAAAGCATCCCAAAAGTAAAGAAAACACCCTGCTTATAACACATCAAACGA